>JANHGN010026045.1:0-12789 GCA_024605025.1 Megaceryle maxima
CCCCCCCCCCCCGGTGTTTTGGGTTTGGTGGGGGGGTTTCTGCTTGCCCGGGCCGGCCGATATTTGCTTGTTCTGCCTTTAAGAAAAAAACTGAAAAATGGGGGGGGGGGGGGGGGGGTGGAGTCCTGTGGGCCTGGACCTTGGACAAGGGGTGAGGGACAGCCACTGACTCTCCCTCCTCCTGCCACACCAAGCCCCCCACCCCAGCAAACCCGCTTGGAGTATTTTAACGAAAACTCTGTTTTCCCAAAAGTTTTTTGTCTCCACCAACACCCCCTTAAAAACCCTAGGAAACATTGATTTGATTTGGGTTGCCTGATGGGTTTTCTTTTCCCCCTCCACACTGTCTCCGATCGTTTTCCTACATCCCAAATAGACTGGAAACCACAGAGAAAATAATCAAAGTACAGCATGTTTTCCCACAGTAGGAACGCATGTTAGCACTCTCTCCACGTCTTGATCCTCTGTTTGCGTGTGGGTATCCAGACGGAGATGCCTTCAGATGCAGATGCGCAGATACAGAAGGCGTTTGGGTGTCCAGAAAACACCTGCCCACACGGACGTGTCAGCCCACGGCCTCGGGGTGAAGGTCTTTTGATAGAAACACAGGGAGATAGTCGCACAAATAGGCATAGAGCCAACTTCTCTACCCACTCGCATCGATGTATTTGTCTGCAGCCCGTGGGCTCATGGTTTCAGACCTCTGGTTCCCACACCGTGCCCGTGGGTCCTCCTTCCCCACTCAGGCCATCGGCGTTGCCCTAATAACTTCAGCCAAGCCCCTGCTCGGCATAACGCCGGTGAAAAGGGTGGAAAATAAGAAGGAAAAGCATGATTCTGGGGAAGGAGCTGGACCCTGCGGGTGGAGGAGGCTCCCCGCCCCGAGCCGGCTGCGGCAAAGGGAGCGGGTGGGCTGCGGGGGGAACAGGGGAGAAGGCTCGTTCTCCAGTACAAAATGGTTTTCCAAAACCCCCCTCGCTGTCAAGCACATCCGTGACTCCTCCTCTGTCTGCGGAGCGGCTCCGCTCCCCCCTCCCGGCTCCCGCAGCTGGGCGGCGTAGGTAGCTCCAGATAAGTGAAAGTGGTATTTTTATAGGCTGATAAAAGAGACTTATCTCGACTTTCCCGAATCTGACAAAGATTCCCTAATTGGTCATTTGCCCACAGCGGCCTCCCCAGCCCGGGGCCCGGCAGACGCTATTTTCAGCTTCCAAAGGGGGTGTCGCACCCCCGGGACCCCGCTCGGCTGCTGCTCCCCGGGCTGTTCCCCAATCCCTCGAGATCCCTTCTCCTCACTCCCACTCACTCGCACACGCAGAGGTCGGGGTAGATGGGGAAGCTCTGTATCCCTGGACAAGGGCAGAGCCACTCCCCGGGGGAATCGTCCCGGGTGGATTTAGCCTCGGAGGAGAGATTCCCGGTTCCATCTCTGCCACAAGAATCCCTCCTTCAGGACTGCCCACCGAGAAGGGCTTGTCCCAGCAGCCCAGTCCCACTAACCAACCTCTGTGTGTTGGCTGAGAGCGCCCATAAAGTGCTTATCAGGGCTTTTTGTGACACCAAATACATTTTATCAGCTGGAAAAAAACCAACCAAACAACCCAACACCTCCCCATCACATCCAAATGCACATTCAAGGAGGGTGAAAGCTCCTTCCTACCGACAGACAACGGACAAGACGGACACAGTTTTGCACCAGCCCTGCCTCCTCCAAATGCTGAGATTAAACGGAAATTTAATCCTGGGATTAAATACAGACAGCAAAGCGGGGTCATCCCCTTTCTCCAACAGCTTCCAAGTGAGCCTAGGTGCCCTGAAACACTCTACAACCATCTCACCACCAGCCCCAGCTCTGCTCCATGCATCAGCTGAGATTTTTTTTTTTTCCCCCTTCAGATGTGTTTTAGTCACCAGGTTACCAAAAAAAAAAAACCAAACAAACAAACCCCAAACCATGGAGGAAATACATTTCTGAACACCCAGACGTTGCAGCCAGCTCACATCACAAGCCTTGAAGTGAGCTGGGAAGTTGCTCACTAAACTTATTTCTCATTTTCTTTTTTTTTTTTTCCCCCTGGAGAAGGGGGAAGGGACTCAGGGATTAACGGCCCATCTGACCTACCAGTGGTGTACGCACATGAATCAAACACAATCAAAGGCCCCAGTGTCAACATTAGCTTGACCCCTACGACTGGCTCAGGGCTCGGTGCGCAACGAGGCCTGTTCTGGCCAGACCAGCATGAACCTTCCCCTGGGTTATTAATGCCTGCAGAGGACTCTGCCCAGCCCGGCCGAGCCCGTCGGGTTGGAGTTACAGCCACCTCAGCTGCCCTGGGGTGTGGGGCCCGTGGGGATGCTGCCCTGCTACAGCAACACTGGCAGGTTTTTGCTTGGTTGAGTGAAAACAGGTCCTACCATCCACTCAAAATTATGGAGAAGAGGAAGGGAAGTGGAGGTCTGGATATTCTGGGGGTAGTTTGAGGTTTTTTGGTTTGTTGTTTCATTGTTGTGTTGGTTTTTGGTTTTTTTTTTTCCCTAGTGCTCGTGTCTTATGCTGTTCCATGGTATGAATTCCCTGGAGTGGTTTGGGAAGGAGAAGCAGACATTCACACCCCACTGGACTCTCTGCAGCCAGGATTGCAGGGCAAGGCCAAGCCCCATGGGAACAGGCAAAGTCTCAGCCTCACCATGCAGTGATTTGGGACCCACATCCCAGCAAATGTGCTCCAGACCTGACCTTGAGGCTCAGCACGTGCTGAATCGTGGAGGGTTCCCATGATCCCTCTTCTAGGTAAACTTTTCCCACACACAAAAGGGGTGGGAATTAGCAAGTGATCATCGTGAGGGAAAGCTCTGCTGCCCTGGCTCTGCAGGAACAGTCTATGAAGGGGATGTGCATGGTCCTGTCAAAGTTTCAAGCTCACTCTCCATGTAAATGTCATTTTTAGTGGAAAGAGTGCAACCTCCTCTTCTCCCCACCTAGTCCAACCTGGGCTATTTTTATTTTCTTCGTGCATGCTTTAACTTAACATTGACTTTTGCTTTTAACCTGCTCCTTCCAAATAGATATAAATAAAATCTCCCTATTAAAAAAAAAAAACCAACCCCCCCCAACCCCCCCCCCCAAAAAAAACCCAAAAAACAAACAACAACCAACCAACCAGATGCCACCACTCTCTCAGCAACACTTGGCTCTTCAACTTTAGCAGGTTAGATGTCATGAAATCTTACTTTATTTTTCATAATGACAACTGGATGAGTGAGGGCTTGTGTGGGAAATGCCAGAGGGAGCTGGTCTGGGGTCTGGGAGGACTGGCACCCAACTCTGGCCATGGACCGTACTCCACCTGTATTTCTTCAGGGATGAGAAGGGAGCCTACCTTGAGGTGTCCACCCAGAGCAGTTTCAAGGCCAGGAAGAAGTGTGAAGTCACAGCTGCTTGAAGCAGTTGCCTTGCCTTGGATCATCGCTGCTGGTCAGCCAGGCATGCTGGCAACACTGCTGCTGCTCACAGCACTCCCTCTGCCAAAGCCTTTCTGCCACCAGATTTCAGAGGAGCAGCACACAGATGGGTTCCAAAGAGCAGCTGCTGCCCAGGCTCCCTATGAGCCACCCTCCTGGGGCCAGAGATGCTTCTCTGCCTGGCCAGAACAGAGACAAGGTCACCAGGACAGAGCAGAGAAGACAGATCCACCCATAGCAAACACCATGGTTGCAGTGCTAGGACCTCACCTTAAGCAAGTGCCTAGCTGGGTTCCTCCCTACCCCAACTTGTTCTCCTTGTGGAGCTGGAGACTTTAGTTCCTTGCATGCATCACCATTGTCACGACACAAACATGGTACAAGAACATGAGGGTTTGGTGTCCAATTCCAGTAGGATGTAAATATCTACATTTCTGATAGGTTACTGAAACCCTGGGAGCAAGAGCTGTTGCTCATCCCAGTCCGTGGCTTCTGAACTGGTTTGGTGGTGTCTGTGCAGTCCCTAGTGCATAAGTGTCCTTATTACACCACATAGTTTCAGGGCCAGAAGCATGTCCCATGCTTGTCAATGGTCCCAGACCAGTCACGTCAGCCCTGATGCCCCACCCCATAAAAGCCACATCTCTGTGTCTCAGACACAGGGCAGGAACAGGAAAAGTCCAAGACCCAAAATGCTCTGTGCAATTTTGGGCCTTTTTTTAAGAACTATTGGCCTACGTCTAAAATGGTGGAGTATTTTGATGTCCTTCATGATGTCATTACTCAGTCCTAAGGTCTGGGGTAGGTCAAATACTTTGAGATCCTATGGTGAGATCATCTACTGTTGAAATAGGGGGCTTCAGCATCACACAACTTTGCAAAAGGATTTAAGAGAACAAGCGAGTGCCTATTAATTCCCTCCCAGCCCCTCTTCTAATTCTATCCAGAGTATAGAGCTGGCTACATTAATAAGGCTGGAAACTCAGCAGCTCTCTAATTTGGGTAAATCTTACTGGCAGACGCTCTAAAATCCATCTGCTTCTACAGACACAGTTAAACTGCAGCCCAGATACCTCTCCCTGCAACTGCTGCCATAACCGAGAACAGAAAGTCGAATCAAAGGAACCAGAGCTGAAAAAGAGAGAAACAGGGTTGGGACTGCAGGAAATAGAAGAAAATTTACCTTGAGAACAAGTCCTTCAGTATCTGTGGGTTGGATTTAAGTGGCACTTAGGACTTTTACAAGCCCCGTGCATCAGAGAGAATTTAATCAGGGGCAGAGAGTAGCTGCTTTATGCTAAATCAGCCACGATGGATGTACCAACCCTGAGTAAGGACCTCAAGTAAACCCTCCAAAAGGCTGTGACTTGCTTTTGAAAGACTGAAATTGATTATAAGCCATAAATCCAATATACAACAGCTGTCTGGAGACTCTGGCAAAGGAAAAAAAAAAACCCAAAAAACAAACCAAACCACCACCAACAAAAAAAGCAGCTCCATCTAATGTCTCTTTCCCTGAGAAACCTGAGGTTTCTACAGCGGGTCCTCCACCTAGCACCAGTTAGGCTGTGGTGGGATGGAGGTACCTCACTCATCACAGCATTTCTGCAGAAAACTATAGCCTTTCCATTTCTCCTTCCACGGGAAGTCCTTAGCACACATTTGGCGCAGTTTACAGGATGATGATGACAATGTGTTTCTCCTAAATAAAATCCATTTTTAAAGAGTACATGTGCAATTACTTTGGGTTTTGGACTGTATTCAGGAAAGAATTTCCCCTCGGGTCAGATTTGGCAGGGACTGGTAAGGTTTTCTTGCTTTCCTCTGTAGGGTGGGCCATGGTCCACTTCCTAAGATCATCTGGACATTTTCACCTAACAATTTCCCTGCTACTGCTGAGACTCGGGACACTGGCAATGCCCTTGATCTCTCCTGCATGTTTCAGTTGCTGTGGCTTTTGGTCTTTTGTACTAACGGTCTTAAATTTGTTATAGGGTGTTGGGAAGTGTTTTATGGCCTGCAGCGTATGCAGTGGATGTTCTGGGGACCCCTCTGGATTAAGCAGCTATTACATGGTCACCTGTAATTGTGAGTGCCTGTACTCAATGAGGCAGGTGGTCCCTTCTCGTGCTCTGTCACCCCTCCCTTATCTTCCAGTAGCAGGGCTCTGACATCCAACCACAAGGCAATTACACGCCCAGCGTAGTCACGTGTGACATCTCCCCTTTCTCTTCTTTGAAGCACGATGCTTATAAACCAAGGCGATGGGGGATATTAGGATAATAAACAAGGTGGAAGTCCTGGGACTGGGAAATTATGAAACCTGGGCTACTAACCATTTGCACGAGACCCTTCCCTCCTTCACACCACCACACTTAGGCGTTTAGACCACGCTGGCTACCCCAGGCTCCCTCTGAAATCAGAAGAAAGGTGTTTTATCTAGTCCTCACACCTGCCCTTGCAACACTATAGTGGGGGTGACCTGCCCCTACCAGCCACCGGTAACAGAGAGCATCTCGACAACCGGTTTAAATGAAACATCTACTCTTTAGATCTCTTAGCCCCGGTGAATACACGAGGTGAGCTTAGTGCTGTGACTCTGAATTTAGCTGGGTCTCCTACAGAACAAGTGACTGGAACAGATCCATCCAAGTCTAAGACTTTTGAAACCAAACAAGGCATGGAGTTGTACAACGTGATGCCTGCCGCTCGGTGACAGAGGGGTACGTCTTTGGGTATATGTTTCATCCCTGGTTATATGATTAAGGTCTCCATGCAGACAGAGTAGGACACACGCTGCTGTTGCCCTGGTTATTTCCCAGAGTGGAAGGTAACAAGAGACTCCTGCATAGCAACTCAGTCCTAAATTGCTAAATTTCAGTTGAGCCAAAAAACGATGCCTGTGGATCAGAAATACTTTATGGATGAGGCATCATCCCGAAGCTCATATCTGGATACTTCTGCTACTGGCTCCTCATCTATCTCTCACAGACAGCAGCGATTTTGTTTAAAGCACATCATGCTCCTGTAGACCCCTGCACATCCCCACCTAGAAAGGGCACAGACAGCTTCAAGATTGCCTCCAGAAACACAAAATACTCGATGGACAGAATTATTGGTGCTAAGTCACAGGGCTTGCTTGGGATCAAAGGGGTCAGTGTGCTTAAGTCCTTGGCCATGTCCTGAGCTCCACTTCTACAAACATGCTTTGCGTAGTCGGGAAATCTGGTCCAAAACTGGCAAGAGAAACACCCTCTCCTGCTACCAGATCCAATGTGCAGCACAGATATATTTCCCCCTAATCCTCCAAAGGGAAAAACAAACAAGCATACAAATGCCAAAACATTAACTACTCCCCAAATTACTCAGACTACTGCTAATTGGTATAAATTTACAGCAGCTGCACTACTGGAAGTGAGCTCAGTCTTTAGCCTTGGAAATTACTAGGGAGTATAATTTTCTACAGTTTCTCTGAACTTATAGAAATCTACAGGAATGTTCCAGTATACTAACTAACTTCATCAGCATTTCTAAGCCTTCTTTATTCTGCTCATACTGGAGTAACCATGAAGCTCACAGGCATGAAATCCACAAATGCATTCCCTCTCAAAGACTCCTGTACACAGCAAGTTCAGCGATGTGTGTCCAGAGAACCACACAGGAGAGGGTGTGGAGCTCTCTAGCCTGATTTCTTACACCTCGTTCATCAGCTCTTACTGATCAGCACAGATCAATGTTGAGGGCTTTGGAGGTGTTCATTGTGTTTGGATTTCGTTTCTCAGTTTCCCAGTGGAATTCCTGAGCAGTGATTTTCTGTGTGCATTATGAAGGCTTGCTCTCAGCAGAATAAGATGCAATGTGTTTTTCTGGCAGGACAAGCTCTAGATCTGTTTGTCACCATTCTTTAAGGAAGGTGGTCTGGCTAACACTAGCCTGCAGGACCAGCCTGAGTTTGCAGCATCTGTTAAGCTCTGCTATCACCCACCTGCCTCAGCATCTCTGTCTCGGCAAGACTGCAGAACTTCTGCAGTAAGTAAAATATAACCATCAGTCCCACATCAGCCAGCAGATTATTTTGGTACGATGAGTCGCCAACTATTACAATCTAACAGACTTTCCTCCCTGAGTAATTCTCACACGTTTAGGTCCCACTTCCCGCTCCAGAACTGGAGATAAGATCATAAATAACTTATGTGCACTTAAAGAACGGATACTACAGTAACAGCAGGTAGGCAGACAGGTAGACAGACAGACAGACATGATGATAAGCCATACATCTGGCATGTAAGTATCATGGCAGTGGAATTACCATTCCCCAGCCAAGTTTCACACTTTGGGGAGTTGTTTTGACATGCTGTCAATGCCGCACCAGAATAACCTGATTTATTTCCCTCGTTCTCTTTGAAAAGGTCTATTTGGTGCCATTTATTTTGCACTCACTTACTCGCCATCCTATCAGGAGGCGGGAGGTCAGCGAGGTCACTCCTAAGAGAGTATCACGTTCTGTACAGAATAGAGAAAACGCTCTAAGTTAGTGGGAAGGGAAGAATTCTTGCTGGGGCCTCCTTTCAGCCTCTGCTCTCCCACAGTGGACTCATATACCTCTTCCCTTCCCACATCCTTGCTCTTCCTTTCAAATGGAAAAGCCAGTACCAGCAGCAGCAATCCCTCCCCGCCAAAGAGCCTGCTTCAGTTTTGCTTCATTTGCACCTCCACCGAGCCTCGGCTGGGAATTCTCCGGACTCCCATCTCAATCCATCCTCCCTGTATCGCACAATAAAACCCTTTCGTCCTTTTTGTCTTTGTATATAAAATAGATGTCGAGTCCTGAGCGGCCATAAGAGGAACAGAAGGCACAGCAGTAAACAGGAGAGAGACGTTGCTTGTTTCAACAGGGATCGTTACAATGGACTAAGGTGTTTTTTAGGCAGAAAGTACATGGAAAATACCTACATTGGTATATATGTGCTTGGAAAAGCAGCACTTGTGCCTGCCGCCCTGTTCACGTGTCAACTGTCATGCTGGTTTTGCTCCGAGATAGCAAACCTCACATCCCTTCAAGCCCACCTCAACCAAGCAAGAGACACGGTTTGACAAGACCTACCCAGGCAAGGACAATTGCCTCCATCCCATAGAAGCAAAAATAATTGTTGTGACAACAGATCCGCTGCTGAGGTCCTTTGGACCCGCAAACCACGGCAGCAAAAGTGGACTTGGTGATCAAAATGCAGTAACTTCAAAGGCAGGCAGCACAAGAGAGAAGCCATGAGTGAGCTATGTGACCTTCTTCTTCTGCTGGAACGTGACATGGATGGGGCAAGGCTGTCACAGGAGTGGAAATAGAGTCAGAGCCTGATGGATCCATCTGTAGCAGAAGGAGCAGGCCAGGGAAGCAGAGAGCATAGGCAACTGTCCAAACCACTTGACTTCGGCAGCAGAAGCTCAGACCTACTCGGTAGCAAGGCAGGATCTCCCTCCCACTGAATAACTCCTGTTTTATCACTGCCTTCTGCACTCCACCAGCCTTTCGCACTCTTTTCTCAATGGTTACATCAGCCAGGAGCGTTGTCTGTACGTCCTACAAACACAGTCAGAGCTCTAACAGGACAATTTCAACCAGAGACTCTTCATCTGTCACCTTTGCTTTGTTTAGTTCATTAGTTGGGGAACATCTAAGCTCAATACTAGGGGGTGACTGGCCTGGGCATTAGATCATGGAATAACATGAGCTCCATGTGCAGCTGAGAGCCAACACTTGACACCTGCCTTCTTCCATCTCCACAGCCCAGTACTTCTGCTGCTCCAGCCTACAGGCCTCCGTTCAGTCAATCACCCTCACACTTGATAGCTACTGCCTGGCCAGCTGTCCTGATGTTTCCAAACACATGAACCCACTCCCCTGGTCCTCTACACAGAGGAATGAGCCTTCCTCTCACCACATCGCGTGCGTCTCAGAAATCAGTAGAGAGCTGGAAGAATTACGTATGGTTGAGATAAGCACGGAGGCAAAGTATAGACATTTATGCAAAAGGCTCCTTCCCTGCCAGGCTGAACCAGCAGCAAAAGAGAAGAGACAACCTTGTTGTGTCAAAAGAAAAAAAAAAAATTAAAAAAAGTAATTAAAAAAAAAAAAAAAACAAACAAAAAAAAAAACCACAAAAAAACATACAGTCAAAAATACAAAGCAAATGCTGTTAGGAGTAGTAATAGCACCCCAGAAGTAGTAATCAAAGAACCCAGGATCATAATCTAAAGTAACATAAAAATACCCACAAAGTCCAAGGGAAAAGAGGGAGATATTTCCAGCGTACACGCTGCAGAATTCCCTCTGGAAATGCAGACGGGTTTGCTTCATTTCCTCTTCAGCTTTTGCTGAAATATCAAACAGCAAAAAAGCCCCCTGTTTGCACTGAGAATACAACTGTTGAGTGCATAAGCTCTCTCCACATCACATTAGCCACTTTTCCATTCAGCAACCAGCCTCTTTCGACTCCTATCCCTACTTTGAAAAGAAGAAAAATCTAAACTGAGGAGCTGCTTTTGACAGTCCTTTATTTGCAGATCTGCTTGCCTTTCAAAGGCATTTCAGCTAGGAAACTTCACCGAATGAGAAAACAAAGCTCTCGCTGATTCCTGCATCTGCCTAGAGCGAGGTCTTCCCCAGAGGAGGAACCAAGCTCGACAAGGAGGCTCTCTCCTCCTGTTCCCCCCTTGACATGCCCTCTTTTCCCTTTCCCACTATTTAGTCAGAGCTCTTCTACATCCTTATTATTTAAAACCCAGCTGCTCTTCCAGCCTCTACTACCCAGACCTATCTCCTCTTCCACTCAGAGCTTCTCCCAGAGCTGCGCAAGAACCATTTCCTCTTCCACACGTTCCTCTTAAATTTATGTAGTAGCTAGAAACACACACACAATAAAAGAAGGAAGAATGGCAGATGATCTTATAGATGAGCTCTCAGGCCATAAATTGAGAGCCAGGACTGACAACCAATGCTGTAAATCCAAGAAAGGCTGAGGAAGAGGTGGGCAGCCTTTCTCAACGATTCACAGACCGAGGAACAGGAGGGGACGATGGCCACAACATAGTAAACAAAACAGACTGGTTGAGATCCCCAGCGAGGCTCTTGGAGACAAGAGTTGAAAAAATACTTCCATGCCCTTCTTAATTACTCTTTTTATTACCATGTTTTAGTTACCTCAGATGGAGTGTGTGAAGGGATTAGTAAATAACCCTTTCCTTTGTTAACCTTTCTGGCTGCTTTTTGCTGCTCTGCCAAGATCTGACACCCTCCAAAACAAACAGAAAATACGGGAATAAATAAAGACTTCATCAGCTCCACAAGGTGTTGAAACAAGAGCGGTGCAAAAAGGCTTGGTAGCGTGAGTTTGATGGAGAAGACAGAACATCCCCAGAATTCCCGCTACAGAACCTTCCACGGTAGCCACGGATATTGTTGTATTAAGGGAGCTGCAAGATCTTTCCATGTGAGATTTTGTACGATTTTCTACAGCTCGAAAGCTGTGCCCTGCTTTTTGCAGGATGGCAGGGCTGACAAAACTCTCAGAGGGACTGCAGCGCTGCTAGCAGTGCTCAAACTATTGACCTTGAACCATCTGGGATCCATGGAGGACACTGTAGTAGTCTGAGCAGGGTTGCCTGGCTTGCTACCTTGTTTTAAGCTTTGCTGCCATATAGTGAGGTGTATATGCTGAAGCAGCGTAGCCTGATTTCCTAATGTCTTTCTGGGAAAGCAAATATTGCTGTAGAGACCCCAAGAGCAAAAGGACATGGTGCGTGAGGTCACTCATGTCTGAGACATTGTCTTCAAGACGACATTCTCAGTTAAACTGTGGGTCTGTGGAGATGCAGTAACAAGGAGAATGGTCAAGAGGGTGACGATACGAGTATGGGCCAGCCCTTGGGTCCTGCAGTACGAGAAGGAACCACTGGATGTTTGTCTGCCCTCTTGCAGGATGGCAACAGCTCCCAAGAGCACAGCAGCAACCAGGTTGCAGGATGTATCTCAGTCCTACCAGTGAGGAGACATTCAGTCTCCACCTGACCTCAGGGAAAGCTGGAGAGACTTCTGCCAAAAGCCCTCATCCTCCTGGTGGCATCTCAGACTGCTTTACCTTCCTCTATCTCTTGTGCACTGGTAGGTATTGGAGCCCCTGCTGTGGGATGCACTGCTGGAGGACAGCACCAGGACTACCTCATCCAAGATCTTTTTTCTTCCCCTTCCTACTCTGTATTTACATCATAGCTCCATTTCTTGCCAGTTTGTTTCCCCCTGTAGGGCAGGGAAGGGGGAAAAGATAGTCTCAGTGCCCAAACGCCAAGATCCTTCCAAGAGCTTTCTCCTGCTGTAGGAAGTCCCTTCATCCTCCCTAAGATTAACATAAAAGCAACCAAGGTTAATATCAGAGAAGCCAAACTATAAACTGAGAATTATTCTTTAACCTAAATAAATCGCCTCTAAGGCTGGATCTGTGGCAAGGCAGGGAGAGGAGGGGGGGGAAGCTCCAGAGATTGCTGGGACCCCCACCCCCCAGGCACTGGAAGCAAGGGAATGCACCATGCAGGTGCTGATCACTTGGAGATCTCATCCGGCTTACTGAGACCAACCTCCTCGGTGCTACCCAGGGGGAATCTGCCCTGCTTCTGGGGGGCTCCTGGAGGGAGAGCCTCCCCTCCAAACTCAGGCTGCTTCCTCTCTCCCTGCGGGAAATGCCCCTCTAATGATTCCCCTGCCTCCCTGCTCTGCAGTTTGTCAGACCGGCTGACTTCAAGCCATCCTGCATCTGTTTCGCCTAGAGAGCCGCGCTCGCCTACGTTTTAATAAACCCTATAATTTACACATTTCCCTCATACCCTGTAATTTCACCACCCTGAGACACAGCGAAGGGAGAAAGCGCAGAGCTGGGAGTGCTCGCGGAAAGCGCTGCCAGAGAATCAAGAAATAAGTAGAAGGCTTAAATCTGAAGCAGTAAAATAATCCAGGGGAGGGAGCCAACAATGACTGAAAAATAAACATCTCCCCCTGCAAAAGCCCGCAGCCAGCCCCGCTCCTCGCAGGCCGGCGCTGCCAAGAGATCGGGTGCTCTGGGAAACGCGCCTGGGGACTCCAGGCAGAAAAAAAAATAAATAAAAATTGATGTAGGTTATATGGACCCCTTTTATAAGGCAACTGTTAGCGGTAACTAAGTTTAAATTTATACGTTCAATAAAGTCTCGTTCTCCCCCCCCCCCCACCCCGCCCCCTTCCAAGTGCCAGAACCACTCGAGGAAACCGACACACGCTTCCCATTTGAAAATGTGTTATTT
>JANHGN010026047.1:0-39402 GCA_024605025.1 Megaceryle maxima
TAATACCACTCAGCCTCTGAAACTCCCATGTACCCTTTGAAACCCATCTCAAGAAAGATGCTCCAAATGTGATATTAAAGTGGAAATTCTATGTAGTCAGTTTATCTTTAAATTGGAGCTTCTGGAAAGACTGTAGTTGGGCTTAACAATGTTCTTTCACTCCTGTTTTGTGCTTAATTAGGCATGCCTAAAGAGTAACTTATTTAATGAAGAATTGTATTTTTTCTTGAATGCTTTTTTGTGGGGTTGTCATAAACATATCAGTCAACCAGCTCTGCTAAAATGAGAGCTCTATGGGCCAGGTGCTGAAGGTCACCTTTGAGTAAAGCAGTTTTTGTCTAGAGATCTTATGTTTGAAATGAAAAGTACCCAGCCAAATGAGAGGAAGGAAAACTGAAGCAAAACATAATGGGACCTGAATCTTTTACCTACCTGTCCAGTCCTGTGATTCAACAGCATGCAGTCAGGATCCTGCTGTGTAAGGGAATTGTTTCTTTCTTCCTGAGAATGAGGTAGTTTTCAGTGTTGAATTCAGGGCATCCGCATTAAAGATCTTAAGTTCTCCTTTGTTTAATTTCCTGAAGCTTTTCAGTGGATGCTGGAGGGCACTATAATAGCTCCAGTTTCTTGGAACTGCTTTTTCATTACACAGAAATTCCAGTCAAGCGTGCATTGTCTGTAAACTATGTTATTGTTAACTAGATCTGTAACTTCACAATGGAGTGTCTTGCACTAGCAATATAGAATTTAGATGTGCCTGAAAGGAAATGGGGGAGAAATGACTGACTCCAAACCAAACAAGCTTGCTTGTGCACTTTGCATCCATCTGATTTCATTGTTGTGTCACCTTGCTCAGAATGGGGCGTGTTGACAAGGCAATAGGTCTGGGGAGGAAATGGATGGTCAGAATGTCATAAATATATGAATGGAGTAACAGAGGCTTAGACTGTAGAACATGTATTTTTAAAGTAACTTGAGCATTCTCTTTGTAAGTGCTGCTTGAGACTGATGTGACCGTGAGCACTGCTACGCAAGCTCTGTACAGTCACTCTATAATTCTATAGTTATTGGTGTGTTTTGGAGCAAACTGAACTGCCATAAATTGTGTTTTGGGAAGAGGTCCTTGCTAGGAAGGCAAACATCTCTGTTTACACAAACATCTCTGTTTATACAAACTGAAGAGAGGAGTGGACACATGCTTTGTGTGAGTGCACTAAAGCTGATACTCAGGCTTTGCCAAACTGAAGTACTGTAGACAGCTGGAGCTTTAAGTGTCCATAATGCTGCTGCCACTGAGCTCAGCACACTGACCACGAAAATCAGGGTGGGTCTTCTGCCAGCATGATCTGGACTCTTCCTTTGGCTTGACAGCAAAAGGTGCATTTCAGCACAGCTCCTGTCACCTTTGTGCAAGTGTCCTTGGGACACTGTCCATGCTGAGTCAAAGCTGCAGGGTCACAGGAAAGAAAGTTGTTGCTGCTGCTAGTGCCATTTTTCTTCTGTAACCCCCTGGGTGAGGGGACTTCCACTTGAGCAGGTCTGTAGCCTGGTAGCTAGTGGGGGGGAGGTGTGCAGGAAGAGGGAGTTTTCTCCCTCAAATAAGGAAATGCCTCTGGTTACAAGTACTCGGCTATGCCACAGCTCCACAAGGCACGCAGGTGTCTTGGCACCTTGTCAGGGACCTCGTCACCTGAATTAAGGTGCTAGGGGTAGACCTGGTCATTTTTCTGGAATACTGAATGCTCCTTTCTGGGAACAGTGAAGGTTTCGGTGCTGATTAGGAGTGTTTCACTGCTTTGGGAATCTATAGCATCCTAAGTATTGAAGAGTCCCCTCTAAAGAGCAGATACTTTAAAATACTTTTTAAAAAAAAAAAAAAAAAGGCAGATATTTTAAAACTCAACCTTTAAAGTCCCAAGATCCAATCTATGGAAAACTGTCTTGTATTAATTAGGTCAGTTCTTACTCTGTTCCAAGGCAAACTGTCAAATTTATATTAGATCTTGAATCTAATGTGAGGGCAACATGTATGTTGTTCTATGTGTTTTCCATATAACCATGAACAAGCACAAAACACTTTCAAAGGAGTCAAATGGGGAAATGAGGAGTGTCAGATGTTAGCCCCATCTTGTAATCAATGTGGAAGCAAGTTTAGCACAGCTGCCATGAAGCTACCATTTTTAAATTTCTCTTAATTTAAAAGCTTCTGCAAATAGCACTAGGTTTGAGGTACCCAGATGTTTTTCATTCTTGAGAATGAACTGGTCATCATCTTAGCTGGAGACAGGAAACCAGTAACAAGTACTGTTTGCTTGTGTCATTATTTGGCTGGACACTGTCCAGGTTAGACTGCAGAGGAGGAGTACATAGTTATGTGTGGGGACACTTCCTTTCCACAGAAGAGGCAAAACTGTTATGGAACCACAGTATGTTACCAGTCTGCAACACAATGTGTGTCACTTGCTTGTGCCTTGGTCAGCAGTTGAAAGCGCAGCTTTAGTAACCTGCATATCTTTGTGTATCTGCAGGGCGTCAAGCGATAGACAAAGCCATAGGCAGTGCAGATGAAAAATCTATTGCTTCATAGTTCCAAAAGCAAGTTCTTGGTCTGATGGCTTGAGGAAATCTGTCAATGTATGATATGTGAACAGTTAGAGCAGTTTTTTAAGTGATGCAGTGTTGTGCTTACAGAGTCTGACAACTGGACTTGGATTAAGAGATGTGTTCTGGTTTCTGCCTGTCCACAGTTAAATGTCATGTACTGGGGTGTATCCCAAAGAGCACCAGTTCCTGAGTCAGTGCTTCAGACTAAACCCAGCCTTTGGTGGGGGGACTAGTGGGAGACTGAGGCACTGGTTAGTTCAATGCTGAGAGCAGCAGCTTCCCCTGAGGTTGTAAAAGGGATGCTGGGCAGCGCTGCATCCTGCATGAAAGAGCAGGTAAAATGCAGTGATAGTTCCCTCATGCTTTGAGGTTGGGTGAGGAAATTCTTGTACTGTACACTTTAGTAAGTGCCACACTAAAGCATAACCTGTTACACTGTTAGCGGTAAAGATGAAGGGTGTCCATGACTTCTGACAGTAACAAGCTCTTTTTAACAAGAAGTAAACTGACTCTCAATTTTGAGTTTCTACAAATTAGCTACCTTCAGCAGCTTGTGGTTGCTCAGAAATAATACCTGTTAAGTGGATGTCTCTGTTGGTCTGATGTAGAGTCTTTGTACCTACTTAAGAGGCTACAGGTCCTCATGTTACGTGCTTCCACTAAATAACTTACTCAACAAACCTACAACAATGTGAAGATGTGCTGCTGTGCTTGCTGAGTTCCAAACTGAATTACAGTCCTTGTGGCTTTTAAGATAAAGCCTGGAGGGCTGTGTCCAGCTCTGGAGCCCTCAACACAAGGACAGGAACCTGATGGAGCAGGTGCAGAGGAGGGCCACAAAAATGATCACAGGGCTGGAGCACTTCTACAAGGACAGGCTGAGAGAGTTGTATTTTTTCAGCCTGGAGAAGAGAAGGCTCTGGGAAGACCTTACAGAGGCCTTCCAGTACCTGAAGGGGTCTTCAAGCAAGCTGGAGATGCACTGTTTACATGGGCATGTAGCAATAGGGCAAGGGGCAATGCTTTTGAACCAGAGAAGGATCCATTTAGACTGGGCATTTGGAAGGTGTTTACTATGAGGGTGGTGAAACACCTGAACAGACTGCCCAGAGAGATGGTAGATGCCCCATCCCTGGAGACATTCAATGTCAGGCTTGACAGGGCTCTGAGCAATCTGCTCTGGTTGAAATGACCTTGCTCACTGCAGGGGAGTTGGACTAGATGACCTTTAGAGGTCCCTTCTAACCCAAGGCATTCTATATGTTTTTGTGACCTTTT
This sequence comes from Megaceryle maxima, assembly GCA_024605025.1. Taxonomy (NCBI): domain Eukaryota; kingdom Metazoa; phylum Chordata; class Aves; order Coraciiformes; family Cerylidae; genus Megaceryle; species Megaceryle maxima. Next base: position 3,883 of record JANHGN010026047.1, read on the forward strand.
GTTTTCAATAATATAGCTCTGAGCATCATTACTACTAAAACTTCTAGTTACTTTTTATTCTTCAAGCTTTCTGAGGGCATTTGAACGGTCTCTATTGTGTTCCTGATGATGATTCATGTTAAATTAATTTTTCAGCTCTTGGGGGAAGGAATCTGGAGTAAGTGCATTTAGAACAAACAAGTTGTTTGGGTTTGTACAATGTGACTGACTGGTCTGGTGTGTGGTCTTGTTCTTTTTTTGTGCTGTAATCGTGAGTCTCCAAAAAACATTTAAAGATTTTTTTTTTTCTTGTAAAAATCAAGAGCATCTATCTATATATTGCTTTTGTTCATCTACTGCCCCAGTCTTAACACTAATTTAGTAATGACTCTCTACTATAATTATAGCCAAAATGTTGCATTTTTATATTGAGTTTATAGATAAATTCTATATTCAAATGACAGGAAATGAGTGCATGGGTCTGTTAATGACACTGTTCCCTCACTCCAGAGTTCTAAATGAGAAACAGGCTTTCATACATAACCTTGGGGGATAACAAGACAGAAGTGTATTTTGTTTCCCTGTCTGGAGCTGGAGAAGGCAAAAGTCCATTGGTAGGTATTTGGTAGCGGTGCCATGCGTGCATTTAGCTTACCCAGGCAGGCTTCACTAGAGTTAGTCTGGCAAAAAGCAAACAAGGAAACTGAATTTCATTCAGTAATCCCTTAAAAATGATGATCATATTATTTGGTTATTGTGAGGCCTTCAAACTATTTTTAAAATAACTAGATGATAATGATATGATTCAGATTTTTGAACTGCAAAGGCTTCCCTCACCTAACACGTGCATACAGGTCTCACTGAACTCAGTGAAGCCAGCAGATGGGATTGAAGCAGGCCCAGCAACCCTCCTGCTGTGTAGCTGCTCAGCTCTGGGTGCTGAGGCACTGGTCCCAAGCACTTCAGAAAGCCTGGGTGCAACATTCTCTGGCAGACAGAACCTCGCTGTGAGATCTTCAATAAAAGAAATCTCCAGTCATTTTCCACTACTGTAAAGGTGGTGATATCCTGAACAGTGAAATTAAATAAAATGGAGAGAATAAATAAGGAAAAACAAATTGAAAATTAAAAACTACTCCATTCCATGTTCATGATGTTTTTAATACTTATCTTGCTAAGATGCAGAACAAGGACTATTGAATTTCCATTCATTAGCAGCCAACAAGATATGAATGAGTATTAACTTCAAACAAAAACTGATTTATAACATCGAGTTGTGCACTTAAAAATAATTACAAAACATTTTTAAAAGGAAGAGTAACAGTGGAAGCAATAATGAATAAAAAACATGACTGATTAGGCTTAAAACATAACTTCAAGTATTCTATGGCATTTCCTCAGGCATTTGTCTTAAATTTGTTTGTGCAATACCCATCTTTGCATAGTAAAGAAAAATTGGTTAAACTCCAGCCTTAAATAATCTGTTTCTTTTATCATGCACCTATACAGCTGTTAATTTGCCTGGCAGACATCTCTTTTAGGAGGATCAGATCAAATCAGTGAGATCATGCAGTAAACTAGAATGAACTATACAGTTACCACAGTTTCCTGTCCAGATGAACAGATAAATAATGGAGCAAATGTATAGTGGATGAAATTGGAGGCAGTGATGACTAGGTCGTCTTTTGATGATGCTTTATGATGAACAAATTAACAGTAAATAGATATGTACTTTTCAAAGCACAGCAAAGGTGGGATGTAGAAAATCAACACCTACCAATACCAGTCTGTCTACCACCACAGAAAGCACTTGAGCCTGCACCTACTACTGTGTCCTCACTTGTGTTCTGTACACACAGGGCAGAAGGCAAAGGTGTTCTTCCACATACACACAATGGCTGATGAGTGGAGCGTAAATTCAGTCAAGAAATCATAATTCTTATGAAACTGCTGGTGTAAATAAAAAGTTACTCCAGCACTAAACATATGTACATAGTTATTTGGGGACCACTGTGGTCTGATTTAAAACATCACATCACACACTAACAATGCTGTTTGTGAAATGCCTCTCAAAGGTTTATTACACAGGTAGTTTAAGAATATCCAGTTGATTTTACTTATTTTAATTTTTAGTAACCACTACTGTCCTTGTTGCAGGTTACACTCATTCTGGAAGCAGAACTCCAGCACAATTAGGGATTATGTTCCCAAGCAAAGTACTTTCAGATGACAATAACATAGGTGCAATTTTTGGTCTGCCATAAAATTATTAATTGCTAACTTCATTCTGTTTGAAGCCAGGCAGGAATTTTTATATCATTTTATAAGATATGTATCTCAGTGTTGACTACCTGTGCAGCACCTTTAACTCAATGTAGTTGTGTTAATGTGATTATGTTAAAGCTGTTTAAAAACATTTTATACTGTCAACCAAAGTAATATATTGTAGTTATCTGGTGAGACTGCTGGGTTGAACATTATCATAATAAGAAATGTAATTGAAATGGGCATCTAGTAAGTCACAGGAAATCTCCAGCATTTTCTTGATCTTTTGTCTCTTAAAGCTAACTCAGGAAATGGATTTTCACTGAACAAAGACAGAATAAGTACTGTAACTGGATGTCCATTGTTAGCAGTATCCAGCTTTTAAATTAAATCCAAAATCACAAGTCTTTAATTCTGATTACCAGATGCAGCAATGAAATTTTCAGATCACTTAAACTGAATTACCCAGCTTTTAAATCAAGATGAAAAGGAGGGGACAGATTGTACAGCCCTACACTTTAGGGGAGGCATAACTAGACATCTTCATACCTTTCTCAAGTCTGATACACCCAGGCAAGCCTGGTTCCAAGGAGAACAGCACTGCTGCCCAGCAGTTCCCTGCAACACCTCTGTGTGCACACAAAGTGTATCTAAAAGTCATCACAACACCCAACCCTCAAAAGTTACTTGCGCTTTTTGCACACTTTGTGACAAGCTGTTAGGACCCAAAGCTCAAAGTATTAATTTTGCATTATAGTTTGAAAAGTGAGATACAGGGAGCGAGTTAGAAATGTTGGTCACCTTTGCAAGCCCGTTTGGGTGGGCGGGCAGAAGGCAAGAGAAGAGTAACTCTTTCCAAGCTTTTAACATTTTGTGAGAGTTTTAAGGCTTAATTTTTATTTCACAGGATCTAGACAGGAAAAATGTAGCTATAGTTAAAAAAAAGCAAGCAGCTACATTTTTTTTTGTTTGTTTAAAAAATAGCTATAGTTTAAAAAAAACCCAACAACAAAAACAAAAGCTTGGCACTTCTGTGATTAGTTTGAGAGGGTGTCACTTATCTAACGTTATATTATGGAAAATCTGTCTAACAGCCAAAAAAAAAAAAGAGTAATCCAGACTTATAGTCAATACATAGATATGCATTTATACATTTTAATTGTTTTGGTTTCAAGCATACAAACTTTAGATCACATCTGTTTGGTGTCAGAACTCCCTGCATCTGCATGCTATTATCTGCCTTTTTTGAGCAAGCCCAGAACATCCACTGTACAACATGCTACAGAAAAAAAGGGGAGCAAAAAAAAAACCCAAAACCAAACCCAACATCAAAAATAGATTTACATAAAGAATAGAACCTTTTTATATGGAAATCCTTTTCTCTCATATTTATATATAATCTGTGAAAATGATACATCAAAATCTTATTTCCATATTTACACTTTTTCCTTCTTGGAAGAATTACACCCATCACTCAATATTTCCATACCCAACAGACTCCTGGCCCAGGAGACCAAAACAAGGCGGACAGTGAGCTCATAGAGCAGGGAACTCTGTGAAGTCCAGCAGCAGAATGCACTGCGTGGCTGGAAAAGCTATCAGAGCCTGAGCTGGGCTTCCCAGTGGTTTGCAGTTACTGGGCTGCAGATTCTGCTTGGGGTCAGCTTGCTAGCTTGGTTGTTTGTATGTGAGCCATGCAGGTTACCCTTTCAAAATTTGCTCCTCATGCCACTGGAGTTTGATAGGAAAAAGGAAGTCATGCGAACTCAGGTGAAGTTAAGAGTGCCAGTAGGCTGGGGAAAAAAAAAAAAAGAGTCTTCTGCTATTTCATTATTTTGAAACAGTTCTCTTATTGCACTTTGTCTGTGTGTCTCCTCTTCGGAGAGAAGAAAAAAACCCACCTGATTTTGAAACAGTTTGTTTGTAATACTTGTCAGTTAATGTTAACAAGAGAAAGGTGAATAGAGGAAGTATTTTGAACTTATCACCAAAAAGGACAGTCTTCTACCACCTCAAATCCTAACATCCCAACGTTGTGTTTATAGTTACTGTTTCTCGTGTTCTTCCTTACTGATGTAGTTCCTGTGCAGCTAGAGCAAAGATATCATACCCAAAATCCAGTAGTGCAAGAAGCAGCTTTTTGAATCGCACTTCTTCAGATAGGGCCTTGTTGACTTGGATCGAACCTTCGTTTTTTGACATTTCTTCCAGGTTGCATCAAAAGGAGATGAAAAGAGGAAAACGCAAAACATTAGTTAGATATAACAGGACCAAAGCCATTGCCAGGGTCATAGTAAAGTAAAAAGCTCACACGGAGACATTTTAACAAGTAACTTTTCCAAGGGGTAACAATTTCAGGAATTTGGTTGCATGCTTTCCGTAGCACAGTATAAAGTATTGGTTTCCTTATGCAGTTTAAAGATCATGCTGGCATACAGCATTCAATTATTTCTGTAGTGCTTCAAGTGGTTCTCTACATCTGTAGAAACCTTCCGCCTACAGTAACGTGTGTCCACTAGGCCTAGGAAGCATGCACAGACCTAAAGAGAATGAGTCAGAAGTGCCAGTGCTGGAAATACATAAGCACACAGCGACTTGAGTTCTTGGAGCAAGCGCCCATCTCTGGCTATGCCACAGTTCAGTTTACGTATTCCAGTGGGACAAAAGAGCGAGTGCCTCTGTGAGCTCTTACCACACTACTGACCGTAACCGCTGTGAATCTTAGTAAGGTGCAAAATATAGCAAAGACATTGCATTCGAAGGAGACTGGATGGTTTTTATCAACTGGGTGATTGTAATTTCATGTTAATGGTGGTTAGCGAGCTGGTCAGGGATATCCAGTCTCCTGCGATACCGATATCCTATGTCAAACAGCAAGACAGTAGGAAGCGACAACAGAAGTTAGGTGCAACCTCCCCAGTATCTGGCTTTATGTGGGGCATCAAGCAAGGGGCTCATGCATTTAGTTTTAACATTGGGCATATGCACGAGTTCCGCCACCAAACCAACATGCAAAAAAATACAGAACAGGAATTCATAAATTCCCTAAAGCTACGTACCCACCCTAGCATTTTCTATTTTCTGCAACTGCTACAGTATTTTTATAAATATACTCTACACAAGCTTGGCCAGGTGATTTAAGAGACTAACAGGTCTATGTATGCAAAGGCAACTTCTTTTTGAGGCGACCTCCAGAGGCTGGTAATTCTTGGACATACTTTTTTTTTGCTTGGTTGGTTTTTTTTCTCCCTTGGGTACCAGTGCCTACATTTTTGCAAGGTGAACACTTAAGAACTGCTGTTTTCTGAAAGATAACTGTATTCATCCTCCAATCATTTCCACTCTAGGAGTACTGCACTAATGCTGCTTTAGAATTAGGCTGACATTACTTCAATATTTCAATCCATCCTCCTCTGTACTACAGGTAGATTTGAGATGAGCAAACTTTTTTTTTTTCAGGCCAGCTTGCAGAACTGCATGATAGGAAGCATGAATATGATATAAATTGGTTAAATGTGAGTTAAAACCTGTGCTGTATTTCTTGTCTTGCAAGTTTCAATGGGGAAAGGACACGTCTGCTTCTCTCCCCTTCTGCCCCCCTTTAAATACTGTCTAGCACACTTGAATTCAAACACCACCAATAAGCAACTAAGAAATCAGTCATCTTAAATCATCAGTTCATGTAGGAGAAAAATCCAGATGACTTAACTTGTCCTCCTACTGTAGGGAAAGTACCATCTCTATTCCAGCTTACTTGAAGAGGACAAGTCATTAAAACATACACTAAATTATGTTCTGTTACTTGAGCTTATTTTAATTAAAGATGTGGACATTGTAAGTCTTAGAACAAGGTACAGAGGACAGATGCTGTGCTGGCTTACCAGTACAACTCTTCTGACAGGCTTGTTTTGACCTTATCCTAGCAAATATTTTCCAACCCAGTCTCCACCAGTGTAGTATTCCAGTAAGGACCATTCAGTTGTATAACAGCTCAGCCAGCACCTGTAGCACGAGGCAACAGGCGCAGCCTGCTCTGCCCTTGTCATTCATTCTGTGATCTGTCCCAACCATGTATCTACTCAGTTCCTAGCTTTATCCAGCAGAAATACAAACTTCAAGGAATAAGATCCTGATCAAACAGCTGCCTTTCATCACTTATAGCATACTCTGCTAACAGTGTTGTGCGAGAAAGAAACGCTAAGAACTAAAAGAACATTTAGCATAAGAGCCTGAAATAGCCTCTGACGTACAGAACATCAGGTACTCTGTCAGTAAGGGGACACAGTACACACATGCAAAGCCTGCCACATCTCTCTGCTGCAACTGTAGTGCTTCACAGTAGGCAGTCAGATGTCACCCTGCAGGAATTGGAATTCTATTCCAATTTCCCCAACCTGCTTTAACAACTTCATCCCTAATTACCAACCTTTTTAATACTAAAATGCAGACACTAGTCTTACTTAAATTGGCAAACAAAACAAGTCTCTTCTCCAAGAAAATTACAATTAAAAGAAAGGAAACTAGGCGAGTATCATGTCCTGGATATCTGCACCTCTTTATAGCTATGTGCATATAGTAGTATAGGGTTCCTTTCAGCACACTTCAGTAAAACAATAATGCAGGAAGCAGAAGAGTGAGTTCTCTCTCTATAGAGGGACACATGAGAGAATGATGCCATTTCATAGTTCTTTGTTGCTTTATGTGGAAGATCTTAGAACACTAACTTCTTTTTAGAGGCATGAAAACATTAGTAAGGGTCAACCTTTCAGTCTGTAATCCAACCAGAAAAAGTGTTTCTAACAAAGCCAAAATGATAGTTGATTTTGAATCAAAAAAAGCACATCATGCTACAGCACATCCCTGCCTCTCTAATGTGGTCATTTTTTCTTTTCTGAAATATTTGTTTGTAAAACTGGTTTCAGAAAAGGCTGGATGTATATAAGAAATACCTTACTGCAATCCTCTGTGGAATTTATTTGCAGCTGATTAGGATTGTGGTCACACGATAAATTACTTGTAAATTTGTGCCTTTGGCTGTGATCACATAAATACAAAGCTTTACTAAAGTCTTTAAATAGACTTATCCAAAACAACTATTTTAACCACTTCAACTGGCTAATGTTTTCATAGGCATTCCTATAGCGTGGTTTAAATTCTTTAAATAAATAAACTTAAATAAATGACCTTTTGCTACAAAACGGATTCAAATGAATAAAATGAGGGACTAAAATCAGTAGCTTAAAATAAGACATATATATAATTCTAGTAGTTTGGAAAAAAAGTGAGAAAATACTTCATATTTGATTCTAATGTTGATGTTTGTGTTGCAATGATTGTGTTTAGGTCTACGATACGTGTTTTATGGAAATGCTGGTAGGGGACCGAAATCTTCCTCACAAAGTCACTGTAAGGTAGTAGAATGCTAATCCTGAATGATCCTTAATGCATCTGCATAGACCAGTTAAACTTGGCATCTGTTCCATCTGGGTAAGTCTTTGGCCCATCCATTAATCTTACCTTAAAGGGGCAGAAAACCCTGCAGCTTGTCAGCTAAGAAACAATTGCTGCAAATAGATTTGCGCCTACAATCAATTCTTCTCTGTCAGCCACTTTTGCATTCTGATGTAACAAGAAGCAGCTTTTCACGTGAATTTCCACATCACTTTTACTATCATTGCCTCTTAGCAGTGTTGCTTTATTGCCAAAAATTGCTTCAATACCGTTAAAGTCAGCAACAAAAGCATTTAATTGGCTTATATTACTGCAGAAGCTTTGCAAAAGTAAGTGAATATATGCTAGCAAAAACAAGTGAGCATAGGCCCTTGAGAGTGGGACTGAAGCCAGTGCACAGCAGAACTGCTCTAATGGTATAAATATCCTCCCTCCATCAGTCCCGTAGTAAACACTGTATACTGAAATCTTGCACAGATTTGCTACATCAAAATGAACTTCACATTTTAGGAATGCTGTGCTTCTCTGTACATTACCCAGGGCAGTTCAGGTAATACATAGGACTCCCTTACTACAGTCTAAACACCAACAGGTTTAGAAGTATTGAAGTAAAAGTCTCCTTCTTAACAAGGATTCCACCCACAGCCTTTAACTCTAACCCATCTGAAATGTAATGAGGCCCTCTGCCCACTGAAACTGTAAGTTAACATTTTTCTTTCCTATTTGATCCACACATTAACTTGATGAGAACAAATAACCTAGGATTTACTCTTGGAACTGGAAGTTGTTTGGTTGGTTTGTTTTTTGGATTTTTTTTTTTTTTTTACTTTGTTTTTCCAAACTTGCATCAAGCCTTCTTTTACACTTCCCCTCCAACCCCCACCCCCTCAGTTCATGAACAAAGTTTGCTTAGTTGCAGCTTACGTTTGATATGGACTTGACACCACAGTACCGTATGTTCATATGAACATCTGATAACCTGTGAAACAAAAATCACATCTCCCAGTTTGTAAAGCATTAGCTACCTTCTCCCATATTTGCAGAGACTAAACATATAATTTGCTTAAAAAGGAAAAGTTAAAATCTGCTTTATTATCCTCATCTGTCCCTCTAGATATATCTGAAGCAAAGTATTTGAGGGTCTACATGTTGTAGCCCTCTCTTGTATCCAAGCTGAAAAGTCTATTCAGTTCCCCTCTGACCCCAAGAAACATGCACTTCAAGCTGTGAGCTAGGCCAGGCCAGTGTATTTGAGGTTCTGCTACAGAACAAACATTTGCATCATGCTCTTTTGAGAAGAGCTTCAAGAGATGTTTCAATACAGGCCCTCTACAGGGAGAACAAACTTCTGCATTTGGGCAAATGAATGACACCAGGATGCAAAGCTGAAAACTTGTGAGGGTAGTCTGAGAGCTGTGGAGCACAGAGAAGAAATAAATAATCAGTTAAATACTGTATTGTTTCAGAGGGGGAGGAATTATTCTGAAGATGTGTCTGTGCAAATTCTCAAGGGTAGGTGTCTGCAAGTCAGCAGCCAGGCTGCTTGCACAGCTGCTAGGCTTGTGCTGCAGCACTGATGCAAAAAAGCAAAGCTTCTTACAGCACAAGACCGCTTAAAATGATTCAAAAGAAACAACTTCCTAAAGTTTTTATATTTTAATGACTTATGTTGTGTTTTCAATAAATTACCTTCTGAAATACAAACATTATTTAAGGATAAGTGTGTCTGGAAAATACAGGAATTGCTAAGTAACAGACATACGTCTCTGACAGCAGAGAACGGGTCCAAAAGCATAATCTGACATTTATTTTTTCCAACAAAATCGAGTTTGGTTAATTCCCATGGGAACCTGCAATATCAGTGTTTCTCATACTATCCCTCTGAAATGTGTCTGCATTGTTGTTCTCAAGAAATCAAAAAAAAATTTTAACTGAAATGTTAACACAAGCCTTGCAGAAGATCTGGCTGTATTTATTTGAAAGACTAATTGCAGTCAAGTGCAGGGGAAAATAACCCCTCAGTTCTGTAATTAATGGAAATGATTATGTTTTGTTTATATGCTTTTTTTTTTTTTTAGGTTAAAAGACAACTCTCTCTTCTAATTCTGTATCCAGTAGGATACTGTAGAAAAAAATGTAAATGTGCTTGTGTTAGTCAATGCTACAGAATATATCCAAGTATGACAGTGTCTGTAAAAAAAAAAAAAAAAGGCATTTTTCCCAGACTAGGTCTTTACACAGGAAAAAATCTTCCAGTTCATCCAATTAAAAGAACCCCAGTTTCTTCCTGTGTTACCAATACCTGTGAATCCCCATCTGTCACTGCATAGTCTAAAATACCCCATTTGAATTTCTGCCTTTGAATGCAGATTTGATGAAACAACATAAACCAAAACTGCATCAGTAAATACTACATTAGGTTACTGTTTATAAATACAGAAAATACAAATCTCAGCCACAGGAGACCCAAAGCAAAAGATACAGGACTGTATTAAAACAAAGTTGGTTAGAGCTGCCCCATAGTAACTTCTGAATACTGGAGGCTGACCCAGGGGTATTTATTATTAAAAATAACTGGATTTATTTTAACAGAAGGAGCTGCAAGGAAAAAAATGCAGCATCTCAAGGCAAGTCTATGAGCAGGAATTAAAAAGGCTCATGAAGATCACACACCCGTGCTTAAAGATGGATGTTTAGATAGATTTTGTATTTAATCTTTTCCTACTGAAGCAAATGAGGAGCAAGCACTGCTTCCCAGAGCAGATGCGTGCAGCTCTGCGGCCCTCGCCGGTGTCGAGGGGAAGTACAGGGAATGTAACTCCCCTCCCAACAAGCATTTAGAGACAAATGAATGTGACAGGTGCTGGGTCTTTCTGAAACACTGGTACTGTCAGGCAGCACAAAAGAAGTATTAACTGCCTTGTCCAGGAGAAAAAGCAAAGTCTACTTTCTGTTTTCAGCAGGGTTGAAAGGGATATATAAATATTTTGCTTCTATATGCATGTTTAAGTAAGGCCACCAGGCACTATGGAAATATGAGTCTAAATCAGAAGTAAAGAAACATTTTCAGTTGACCTTTGAAAGTGAATTAACAGATAAAAATGACCCGATCAATAAATTCTACTTTGATAGCCACATTAAAGAATTAGAGATATTTATCTCCTTAATTCAGACTCAGAATATGAATATAGGCCATATAAAATATTAATTGAATTACTATAGAAACCTGATTGAGGAATTATGGTTAGTTGTATGATGTTGGTGAGAAATGACTTGTTCTTGTGCTTCCATGATTTGCAAGGTTATAAACATCAATTCCAAATTTAGCTCCTTTTTACCAAATATGGACAACATATACAAAAAAAGGCAAGAGTTAAATATCTCTGGTACTTGAGTCAACTGTGTCAACACGTTTGTTACTGAAAACTGCTCTGCTACTGCCACCACTTGCCATTCACACATTAAGTCTTCACTTACAAAACAAAGTTTTCTCAGTTTGAAAGTACTATTGCATTCACAATAAACACTCCTCAAGACACCTATCTTTTGGGGGTTTCAACCACTGTAGCCAACTTCTGAGAACAATGTTTCTAGCTGGAGGTGAGAAAAAGACCTTGCTCCCTGAGTGTTAGGGTGAACTCATGAAAGTTAAATTCATTCTTTTATTTGTTTTTCAACTTTGCACCCTGATGACATCTGCTAGTTTTCAAATTCTTTTCCTCCTCTTGTTCAGTGCATATGTTAATTCTTTCTCTTTAAAGCACTTAATTACAGCTTGGGGCAGGGGTGGGGGGTTAGAAATCTTGTAGCAGGAACTCAAAATTTAGTGATGTAAGCAAGAAATAGAAATGCCATAGCCACCGAAGAGAAGACATGCGGCGTTGCTTACTTAAAACCCCATCCTGTCCCCCCAAGGACAATTGCTGCTACCAGGATGGCACCAGCGATGGAGCCTATTATAAGATTGGTGGCACTAGGACCTGTGATAAAGGATTATGGTAAGACAGACATTAAGAACCAACCACTTTATTCACATTAAGTGAAGCAACTGAAGGGTAGTCAAACAATTCAAGGAGTATAGACAGCACATAAGGTGATGTCTCCAGACACTGTCAGCAAGCCCAATGTACTTTTCTTTAACAGTAAGAATGAAGAAAGCTGCTTGTCTCTGTATTGTGCTTATGCTGACTTCTATCATAGATAAAAATCTAGTATTACACAGTAAATTCCATTGTGACTTACTGGTTTAACTAGTAAGTACACTGACAGCTGGGGGCATTAAGATGTCTGTGAGAAACTCAACTAAAGAGGCAAAAGTTTGAATGCGGTATTTTTTGTGAATATGGCACCGGAGAAAGGGGGGGGGGAAAAAAAAAATCAGAAAGCCTGACTTTTTTTCATGGAGATTCTGAAAGGTGGTAGATAATTTAATTTGAGCCGAGAGCATCTAGCAGAGTCCAGACTCCCCACAGTTACATCAATGCTAAATTTACAAACAACTGTTTGACAAAAGCAAAGGATTATATAAGGAACGAAAGTTGAAATAAAAGCTGTGTTCTCATTAAGCTTTCCAAACATCAAAGCATCTCCTCTTCATTCTCAAGAAGCTACTTAACAACAAAGTGAGGAAGGGTGGAGCAGGAAAAAAGAGCAACAAAAAGAAGCAGCACAAAATATGTTTGTGCAATCTTCTGAAGAGGGAACACATAAATAAGATATTCATAATTGACCCCTAAGTGCTCTATTTACACAGGGTGAAGGAAAACTGACAATGGGCTTGAGTAACATTTTAATTGCTCTGTAAAAAAACTTTATATTGAGCAGTCTTTGATGTCAAACTAATTGCATCTGAGCTCAAGGCAAAATGAAACCAACCCAACAGTTCTTTTGCAGCATAGCACATACTTTTTGTTTAAACATTTATATATTCAGGAATAGCTTTCAAAAACAGTTCTTGCCTCCTATCCCAGTCTCCCCAAACCAACACTTCTACACAGCAACTGAAATTTTTCTGGTTTGAATGTTCTGAAATTGCATTTGGAAAACTGTCAGACAGCTAACAGAGAAGAGAAGGAGCAGCCAGAGATAGCAAAGGAAAGAGCAAAGACAGCTGCAACAACTGAAAGTTTGAAGCTGTTAGGTCAGTATCACAAACCTTCTGCCCAGTCCCAGACTCTACAAGAAATATTTGCCCTAAATTTTAGAAAATTTACTGTAGTGACCTAACTTTGTAACATCCGTTACTTGTTTCCCAAACCAGTGCTTCTGGAGATCAGATTAGCTAAGAGAAAACCAAGTTTTAAAAATTGCTTCCTGCGTTTCAGGTATAGGAATAAAAGACTCAGACTGAAAAGAAGCATAGTGAGCTTTACAGATATGAGCAGTACAAAAATTTGACAACAATAATTCAAAAATTTTTTTTTCACAATTTGGAAGAACAGATCTTATTTGGACTTACCTTTAAAGTCACACCTAGCTCAAATCAACAGGAGTGAGCAGCGGAGGGTAAATGAATGCCATTCCCCAGGCATTCTATTCCCAATTAAGGCTTGCTTTCAGCAGCAGCCTAATGAGCGAGGATATCGGATTCAGATCTAGGGCTTACTCTGGATTTGATCATTTTACTAAATGAGACTGCACGCAGCAAAAGACAGCAAGTAATTTATCTGTATTACATTTTAGAAGCCTTGAAAAATTCTAGCGCTTATTTCCTTCTAGCCATAGAAAGTTGTCTTCACACGAAAGAGGTGCAACAATTAACCTGTCATCTCTTGTCATCTTTAGGATCCTGACACAAATAGTAGTGAAGGTGTTAGAACTTGTGTAGTTTCAGTGGACTTCAAAATATTCTCTAACTTTTCATCATCATCAAATAGATTCTACAAGAATTAATATACATTGCTTTGAAGCTCTGGTAGTTGTGGAAGAGGCAAGTTTATTGCAGACTGTCCTACAAGTAACAATATTCTGTGAGGGTTTGATGTTTTCTTTGCTTGCCTGTCACTTTTCTAGCCAAATCCTCTGGTTTAAGTTATCAAAGCTAAGTATCCACTTTAGGATGCAATCCAGAAAGAAACCTACTCTGCAATTTATCCCCTGTCATTTCTAAAATTCATCAAGCATTAAGAAACTACATTTATTTCAACACTTTGAAGAAAAGCTTGCAATTTGCAAGTGGAGTGGCAAGGAAGGAGGAGGAAGGGACCTGGCATCAGGTTGTGATGAACAGCCCTGGACCAAAACAGCCACCAGGGCCTGAAAGGCATTAGAAACAGAGAGGGTCTGTGTTCCCCATGTGCTTTCTTTAAACCAAGCAACAAAAAAGTAGCTGTGGCTTGCCTTCAATGTATGTATCTGAAGGAATCAAGAGGACAGTGGAAAAGACTGATTGGGTTCAGGAAAAAAGAATGGATAGAAACAAAAAGAAGAATGAGTAAGGTAGTGAGCAATGAGAGGGAAGATGAAAAAATCTAATTAGAGCAGAAGGATACAGGAGCAAGAACAAATGGTCAGGGACAGAGCTGAGAGGACTGAGACAGCAGGCAAGGGAAGGTAAAACCAGAAGGTTACAAGGCAAGAATGTAAGCAAAAGGTTCTCAATCTGTAGGTAAATTCATGGCTCTGCAATCTGGGTCCCAAACCTCTAGCAAACAGCTGTAAAAGCCACTAACAGAACACCCACCGACCTGATCTTTCTCAAGCAGATGATCTATTACCTGCTTCCCTCTATGTGTTTTTCCATTAGTTGTCCTCTGTGAGTGCAAAGGTCTCTAATGAGTTTCACCTAACAGTCCAGTTCAGCAAAAGCTAAAAGGTTGTATCTCAGGCTGCAAATTCAGACACGCTGCCTATCAGAAGCCTGCCTGTGCAGCCTGAACTAGAACTGTATGTGAATGCTTTCTCACACGGCCTGATTAGGAACTACAAATGGTCTGGTTATCATACCACATTCAGAGAGATGGCACTGTCACATGACACAGGTAATAGACAGTATTAGAAACACAGTGTAGTTGGAAATCTGAGCTCAGAAGAGCAGAATAACACCAATTTACTCTGTAGTTTGCACAGTGGATGCAGAACAGAGAGTTCTTGCACAGGCATTTTTATGTGTGTATATATATGCACACACACATCACATGCAAATCATAGCCTCTGTTAAGACTGAGGTAGTGGGCTAACACTTAAGATTACAGTTTCCTAAAACTATGAAGAGACAATAAAAATTGCTCATATTCTTTACGCATGAATTCTTTACTTCAGCGTTCTACTGCCTTGAAGTAACAGAATCCTAGCAACGGAGCACTCAGAAGCTGTACTGTAAAACCAGCTGTCTGTACTATTATCAATCAGCTTTCACCTTCCTAGCTAGGCTGAAAGACCTTTAGATTGTAACAAAATTTCTGCATTATGAAACAGCATACATTACTCAGTCTATTTTGCAAAATAATCATAAAGTTCCTTTTTTTTTCTCCATTATCTTTTATAATTTGGTGTAATGGAAACATTTAGACATTTACTTTTACTGTGACAATGTAAAAATTGACAAACTTATTATTTTATGCCCCACATTATCCCAGACAGGAGAAGGTTCAACACTGCATGAGCAAACCACATGACACAGACACAGTCAAATCACATGACAAATACGGTCACCACATGACAAAGCTAACGGGGTAATACACAGAGGGCTTGGGTGCATACGGTTACCTCACACACTAGGCACCAAACATAAAACTCAAGCTAAGAAAAATGCTTACTCTATTCCCCACCCTGTGCCTCCAAAAATCACCCCCAAGGCCAGAATGGTCCCTGCCACTGCACCTATCAGCCTGTTAGTGGCCATGCTCACTGTGTGGAGGGAAAAGGGAAGATTTTTTAAGGAAATGATCACATATATGTTTGAAATGAAAACATGAAATAATTCCTCAAAGGAATATTTTATGGTATAATTCATTGTTGGATAAACAATTCAAGCTCCTAGCAAACCTTTATCAAATACTGTAGCTTTACAAATTCTGAAATGAGCCGTATTTGGTTTTCTTGGAATGCTTAAAAATTTTCAATGAGAAGTTTTCCTGTGAACTCAAAACTATTCCTTTTAGCTTGTGAATCTGTTACTTACTTTAAAAGAGAACATCCTCAACTTACTGCTTATTTAAAACAACCAAAATAAATAAATCACCAGTAAGAAAACTTCCTTTTGATCACCAGAAACTTACTGTATCCATGCAAATAAAAACTGCTTGTTTGGAAACAGTTCCATTGCAGGAAAAGGGGGGAGGAAAAAGGAAAAAAAGTCCATTTTTTAATTCATTCCTCTACTAGTTCGTAGTATTTTCCTTTGTTACTGCATTTATCAAGGGGGCTCTATCAATATGACCTAAAGATTGGTAACACCTTTTAAATGTGCCCTAGGAATTTGCTTTAGGTAACACCCTGGAAATTTGTATATGTTCAGATAGACTCTTAAGACATTGAGGCCTTGTTTTTCTTTTAAGAGAAGATTTTTTTAGAATAATACATCTATACCTTTCCCATGTTAAAGATTAAAAAAGCTTGATAGATTCACTGAGTCATAACAGACCACAAACAAGCAGCTGAATTCCCTAACGGGAACATTTCCAAGGGACAAAAACTTTATAGTCTTCTTGCTGAATAAAAGTGTTTTGAAATGGCTTCATCATTTTTTTTTTTCTGTTTCATAAATATACACAAACACACACACACACTTGAGACTTAACTTTTATATTTAAAAAAAACCCAAAAAACCAAACACTATTCCACTAGTGAAACAAAGACCTGATTCTGCAAATGAATATGCCAATGAAGAATCTTGTGTGCATATGGAGTCCTACTGATTTCAAAACTACTAGCCAACACTCCAGACTAATTCAAAGTTTCTGCAGTTGCTAACAGCAAGAACTCTTTGTCTTCCCAAAGATGCCACCATGCTCTGTAGGTCCACTAGGACAGGATATAGTAGGTTGCTGAGTTTAGAATAATTCAAGACTCATGTATTAATACCAACCTAATTAAGGACCACTAATTTTTTTAATCCTGAAATACAGTATGGAGCCAAAAACAACTGAGGGATGGTGGAAAGGTCTGAAAAGTGCAGTGGGAATAGCAGTAAATTATCAGTTATTGTAACAATATATAAATAAATAGCAATTCTTCCTAGCTATACATACTCTAGTTGTAGTAAGAAAAATGCTTGGATTTATGGTGTAAAAAAATCTTGTGTTAAGTGAATTTTCACTTTTTGTTCTGTTTCTGAAATGTAACAAAACTAAAATTTAAGGCTAAGGAAAACCAAGTATTTTGGGGTTTATTTCAAACTGGCATACAACATGGGAAGCAGTAGTAATAAGGTGAAAGAAAACTTAATGGAAACTACTTAAGTTAGTTGGATCTTTACAATACAGAAAATTACTTCTGTATTCTTCCGACATCATCTCACAGGGGAGTTTTCTCTATCAGCACACAGAGAGATTATAGTAGCTGTCAGTGTTCAGCTTCCTAAATGCATTTCTAGGTGCTTCAACATCAATAAATTACTATAACAACATGAGTAGGAATAATCCATCTTCTGAACCCAGTGAGCCACCTTGCACAAAACCATATTCTGCCTTTTTGCAGAGCACTCCACTGAAAAATGCAGTCTAAACATTATGCCTGTACCTACTGGCAGAAATCCATGTGGACACTGTTCATTGAAGACTTTTTCCCAGACTATTTCACCATTGATGTACTGATTTTCATAAAGGTATTTCCATTCTGAATGTGATGAGTTTGAAAAATCTAACCAAGATAAGCATACCTTCTGTGTTGCCTTTGCTATGGATCTTTTTACAGAGGGAATTATTTCTTACCTGCAGAATTTGGAAATAAGCAATATAAAATTTATGTACTCTCAGTGTCACAGCTGTAAATACTGCTCACCCCATCCACACACAAAGAAAACTGGCTTTATAGTGCTGTTCTCCACTATTTTGTTAAGACAGCATTCCAGAGTTAGGAAGGTTTTACGTGAAATGGAATGACAAGTAGCTTTGTAAGACGAGTAGAAACCAGGCAGCTCTACAATGAGCAGTAGTGGGATTAGAAGTCTAGGAAGCACCTGATTCCCTAATATAAATCTGGGTTTTTCTAGAGAGCCTTCTTCACAGGGGTAACTTGTTTTAAGATAATCTCTTAAACAGGTCTTGGTAAAGGTCTACTGAAACCATTCTGCTAAGGGACAAAAGAATACGGTACGCAAGACAGAAGTAGATTCTGGAGGGACATTCCAAATTCTGTCCTCCCTTGAAGCCCTGGATATTTAAAAAAGCAATAAATTGGGAGTCAGAGCTCTAAGGACTACATTTTTAAACAACTCTTTCTTTCCACCAGCCTTGTATAAGGGGCAGAAGAACCTAGAACTTGGACATAGCAGGAAAAGCTGATGTTTGGCAATGTGTTGATGACAAGAAAGACATAAAAATAATTGGACAGTACAATCCAAAGACATTATTTGTCAGAGAAGTCAGAATCTCAAGTGCTTTTCTTCCTCTTGTTTGATGAATTATTTCCTCAACAGCTCCTCTTTGTATTTATACTTCATATGCAGTTGAAATACCTACTAAATACATAAGAGTAAGCAATAATAGTCATAGGAATAATGAAAGACCTTAAAAAAATTCTGTTTCTTCTTAGTGAAATGTGAATTCAAAGAATCAAAGCTTTTTTCCAAAGGGACATTCCACCTTTCCCTTTTTTATGCCACAGCTTTCTGAATTAGCTGAGAACAACTAAGGAAACTGGAAAACTAAGGAAACTCTAGTAAAACCAGAAATACTCTGTTATCATCTAAATAGTAAGAGCTATACTTAAGACTCCAATCACTAAGAAAATGATTGTAAAAGATAATAAGGGACGAAGGAAAAAACAGAAAGCACATACTATTACCTATTGAAATCTTAACCAAATTTAACTTAGAAAAATAAGTTTCACCAATTTGCAAAGCAGAAAGACCTACTTCATCCACATGAAGCAGAATTTTACTGTCTTGGTCTAAGAAGAACTGCACATTATTAGTTTCTTTCTATATGCTAATTCTACTAACATGTATCAAAAGAAAAATGTCATAAATACTTGAAAGAACATAAAAACTGAAATCACACAAACCCTTGGGTCCTTCATCCTTCTTGCTACCAGTATCCCTGATAGGATCATCAATACTGCAGTCTGTCCCAGCCCAGGAGAAATTACAAATGCAAGTGGCTTCATTACTACAAACCTGGAAAAGAAAAGAAATTATAGCAGCTGGTTTCAAACTACATTTCATTACCTTTATTGAACATGTAATTAGGTATTTGATTCACAGTATAAAACTCATCCATTTATATATTATAACAATGGCTTTGAGCATTTAGAGAAAGTATAATACATCAATAACCTGCACATTTGCTTTAACCATCTAAATACACTCAGATGCTAAGAAAGCAGAAGTGTTCCCAGAGGTTCCATCATCACTTGCGCTACACATCTGCATAGGATGCAAAAACCAACAAACTGGTCCAAAAAAACCCCTATCTAGACTAGTTAGATCTTCACTAACCAACTACTTAGGCTTTGAGCCTGTCCAGAAGGAGTACAAGCATTTGTGTTTGAAAGGTTCAAGACATGGATATGCTTTACAACCTCTCATTTACAGCTTGCACTCATGTAGAAAAAATAGTAAGATTTTAGTTGGTTTTGTAATTTTTTTTTCTAAGCAGCAGTGAGAAGTCCTTCCTTATCTTCTAGAAAGAGAGGAAACAGTTCTTTCTAAGTCTACATTTAGTTGAATAACCTCTAAAAAAGGACTTGGGGCTTGCTAAAATTTGTGGTATCTTTATCAGATACAGGAAGACACAACTGACAAAACCCAAACCACCAAATCAGTAGTGAGAGTTAATAGCTATCACCTTTCTGCGTGAAAAAGAATGGAACACATGGAATGTGTGGCTAGCAGAGGTTACTAAGGAAAAAGCACAATGTGAGAAATAGACACAAAACAAAGAATGAAGTTTTGATTACAGCACTAGCAATGAAGTCAATCATTAGGCATCGGATATTAATG
This sequence comes from Megaceryle maxima, assembly GCA_024605025.1. Taxonomy (NCBI): domain Eukaryota; kingdom Metazoa; phylum Chordata; class Aves; order Coraciiformes; family Cerylidae; genus Megaceryle; species Megaceryle maxima. The sequence goes on from JANHGN010026047.1 coordinate 23,681, forward strand.
TCTTTTGGACACTTAAGGATAATATCAAAAAAACCCCAGAAAATAATCTACACACCAGTGATTACAAGGAAGTAGTACATGTGATTTTTTTTTTTTTTTAAAGTTAACTTTTATCTCACTGCTTCTTGAAAGTATTCACTGAAGAATCTTATCTAGGAAGCTGAAGAGAAATACATCTTATGGCAGGTTTGAGCAACTGAAGGTTTCTTTTAAAATTATGAATCAGAATCTTCCAAAGCAAAACAAAAATGGTGACACAGCTCTCTCACCACTCATGGCACTCTCCAAAAACTGCCAGGACAATTTCTAGATCTCCTAGATCCTTGACTTTCCAATTTTATCTTCATGATTTTGAACCTAATCCTCTTCTTTTAAGTACTCAAATTCATCTTCAGTTACACATAACAAGAAGAAAAAAACCCTGAACTTCTTGTGTAAAGTCTAGCCACTTAGGCAAGTATCTGTCCACTGAATGCCACTGTGGAAAGGTTTATCCATACTTTATCAGTATCAGTTAAGACAGGCAATGGTGAATCTGCTCAGCAAAACATACCTGATGTCTTAGGCAAATGGACTTATGGGTCAAGTAACAGAATACAGTATTTCTGAATATCATATGACACACTTTTCATCTGTTCAAGAAGAATGTACCATCGCTGTCAGGTCCAAAGGTTTAGAAATTTAATTATTGAAGTCATGAGGTACAACTTCATGAACACAGGACCTACTCTATAGAGTTGTTAGCATGCAAGAAAAAGTTTTAACTAAAGATGGCAAGTAGCTTGAAATACGGGTAGTACATCACAGAAGCCTTTACAATAATAACTGATGTCAAAGCTCTCTCTTGCTAGTAATGAAAACACCACTTGGGATGTAATTGCAGAACTAATTAGACATGTTTGCTTTCTAAAATGTTATCTATGCTTCACAGAATGTCAGTCTTTACCTGAATCTAACATTTGTGTTTTCAGATCAACAGGTCTTAGGAACACTTTAGCATAGAGAACTCCACAGGTAAGATCAGGTACAGCAGAGGCAGCTGGAGAAGCTTAGCTACTAACTCCCAGTGCAGACTCACCCCATGACCAGAACAGACTCTTCCATTAGAACCAATAGGACAGCTGCTTATGTTCAAGGATTGAATTGGCAGGCACTTTTTGTCCAGACACATCATGTGAGGTCCACATGGAGCTCCATCCTCCACATAACCCAAATCTGTGTCATCATCTAAAAGGACATGAGCACCACTAGGAGAAATAAGTTTTAAGATACTATTAGTCTTATGGCCAGAGTCTTTTGAAAATATTAATCATGTTAGTGTAGATACTAAAAGCCTCACACCTCTCTCTCATTCAAGCACACTGACAGATTGAACAAAGTGATGAAGTTTTTCTGTCTGTTCACAGCACTGACAAGGTATTCCAGGCATCAGACTAAAAAGAATTCTAGATAATTACTTAAATACTCAAAAAGGGCATCTCAGGCTTTGGGGGTTTTATTTACAGTCTTTGATGGGCCGTGGTTTTTTGATGACATGTAAATAAAAATACTAGTGGAATAATAGAAAAGGTAAAGAGTCATTGTTCACTCAGGACCTGACTATATAAGAGAGTACTCTTAGCATGACAGCAATGTTGACAATGTCTTTAAAATACAAATCCAGTATTTGCATGTAATATTCTAAAACCAATTTACCTGCCCTTTAGCTGAACTGTAGCTTAATATCTCATCCTGCCACAACTCTTCAGTTTCCTCCCTCTCAGCCTTCGCTTTCCTACAGCTATTTCTCTGAGGATGTAACACTCAAAAACATTGTGTGTAATATAAGCGTCCTCCCTCAGCATTTACAGACTGCCCCCCCTCCCTGAAATCAAAAGAAATACAACTCAGAATAATGATTTTGCTAGAAGATATTAATTACCTAAAAATCATAAACATAAATGTAAAATTTTATCTTAATTCAGTCACGTTTGACAAACCAAAATCACGCTGGAATACTTCCATTATCTTTTACCTGCAGTCCACTATTCGTCCTTGATGATAAAATGAATTTGGGATAATTTCTCCTTGAACCTGACCAACTCGTGGAACTCTAGTAAGATTAGTACAGAGCAAAAAGCCACAGAAAACATCACTGTAAAATGAAAACATAAATAATAAAGTTACCAGAATATTATGAAGTACACTTATCAAAAAGTAAACTTCTATAGGGAAATGATGCTGCTGATCACATTGAGTTATACACTGCTGTAAGCTGCATGACAGACTTGAATAGTACAAGCCTGGAAATAAAATACTATTTGATATAAATGACATGAGGCAGAAACAAATAATCATTCATTCTAATGCACCACTGAATGTTAATATCAACAACAAATTTATCTGTGCTCTAAATAGGAAACAGTACAATTAAGAGGAGTCAAACTGTACAAGGCTTTGTCATATCAGGCTAAATTACATTTCTCTTGGAGCAGCTTGGATGCCATACATTAATGTGAAGGTTTTATTTTTAATTGTATTTAATATTTCCCTTACAGGACAACAGAGCCATAATAACAATCATTAGCATGTAGTGTGTGTGCCTGAATTTTGGTAAAGAACCTGCTTTATTTGGTGCTATTTTATATGTGCAATCTTCAGCAGAAGAATAGCACCTTAAAACTTCCATCTCTTACTTTAATTGTCTTAAGTCACAGAAGCAACTGGATAAATGCTGGAAAGCATATTTGTTAAAATTGAAAAAAATTTAAATGGCCCTTCAGCTAGACCATGCTTCTGCATCTCTCTACTAAACAAAGCTTTTCTACAAAGGAGGTGCCTAATGGACATATGAGAACAACACTATTCTCATCTAAATATATAAAAAAAAATATTTAACAATTTTTTACTTATGATCCTATCTGAAAAGTGAATCATGTGATAAAAAAAAGCCACTTGACAAACATCAGATAGCCAAAGGAGGAAAACACCATTCCATGTTTACATGCGTATATAAATTACAAAACAATAAGTAAATTAGGATAAATTTAAGTCTATCCACTAATGATCATTAAGTTTAATCAAATATTCATCTAGTAATGATTATATGCAAAAGAATCAGACATTTTATCTAAAGCATCCAAATGTCTGATGGTCATCTCTGGTCAAAATAAAGGTTGGAAAAAACCTGAAATAGCATAATGTGGTACCATGCCCAAAGCAAGAGAAAATAGTGAGTGCAGACTAATTTACCCCTACCAAGTTTAAGGTGTTTGTATCTTATGAACTTGTGATTTTTTTTTTGTGCCTTCACAGAATCACAGAATGTTAAGGGTTGGAAGAGACCTCGAAAGATCATCCAGGCCAACCCCTCTGCCAGAGCAGGACCATCTAGAGCAGGTCACACAGGAACGTGTCCAGGTGGGTTTTCAATGTCTCCAGAGAAGGAGACTCCATAACCTCCCAGGGCAGCCTGTTCCACTGCTCTGTCACCCTCACCATGAATAAGTTTTTCCTTATATTTCTTTGGAATCTCCTATGCTCCAGTTTGCACCCATTGCCCCTTGTGCTATCATTGGACATTGCTGAGAAGAGCCTGGCTCCATCCTCCTGACACTTGCCCTTTACATATTTATAAACATTAATGAGGTCACCCCTCAGTCTCCTCTTCTCTGAGCTAAAGAGACCCAGCTCCCTCAGCCTTTCATCACAAGGGAGATGCTCTACTTCCTCAGTCATCTTTATGGCTCTGTGCTGGACTCTTTTGAGCGTTTCCCCATCCTTCTTGAACTGGGGGGCCCAGAACTGAACACAATATTCCAGATTGGATCTCACCAGGGCAGAGCAGAGGGGGAGGAGAACCTCTCTCAGCCTACTAACCACACCCCTTCTAATCCACCCCAGGATGCCATTGGCCTTCTTGGCCACAAGGGCACGTTGCTGGCTCATGGTCATCCTGCTGTCCACAAGGACCCCCAGGTCCCTTTCCCCTGTGCTACACTCTTAACAGGTCAGTCCCCAACCTGTACTGGTACCTGGGGTTATTTTTTCCCAGACGCAAGACTCTACACTTGCCCTTATTATACTTCATTAGATTTCTCCCCACCAAACAGCTGAAACATTAATGAAGAAGCAGACAATGTTAAACCAGTTAATCTATTTCAAAGACAAATAATCTCTACCAAGCTCAACTTACTGTTTGCTACACTGAATCCATCGGTCTCCATCCTTTCCACAGTTTCCTTTTTTTGTGCCTTCTGTATTAAGCTTTTCATAACAAAATTTGTCAGATCCTGAAGACTCTGTTGGTGAAGAAAGGAAAAAGGAATGTACATTCCACAGGCAACATGAAAGCTTTGAAAACCTGCATAATTTATTGCAGCAGTTGTGTGTGTTTTTTTAATACAAAACAGAAATCTAACCACGTGTGTATGCACACCGATGGTACTTTCCAGTGGGAACCTAGCAGACTAAACTGCAATGCCTACAGATCTCTTTTCTAAAATAATGATTAACATTCAAAATACACTCTGAACTTTTAAAAAAAGCATCTCCACAGTGTCTGTATTGTCTTCTGCATTTGAATTTATCTGAATTTATCTAATTTTATTCAGTTCATAACAGTTGCACATAGCTTTATTCTAGTTGTTTACACTGCAATTATTTGTGATCTGTATTTCAGGAGATCAAAGATTTTATTATACATGGTATATACCATAAGCATATCTTCTGACATCAATTAAACATTTAATTTTTTTTCCCCAGATTTCACAGAGAAAATAAGGTTCTCTGAACAGAGTGTAATTTCTACTCCTTTTGAAGAGTAGAAATATGAACTAATAGGTTTAAATGCACAATTATTCACTAACAAGCCCATTTACCTTTTTTTTTTCTAAAAAAACAAATAAAAAAGGGAAAAAAGAAGTACAGTAATTATACAGAGGAAGATAAAATATTAGAGTCAACATGACAGAGGAGTTTCAGTAAAATCACTTGTACAGAAGAGAATTCAAGTAGTTCACAATGAGGGTGCTGAAACACCTGAACAGGTTGCCCAGAGAGGTGGTAGAAGCCCCATCCCTGGAAACATTCAAGGTCAGGTTGGACAGGGCTCTGAGCAACCTGATCTAGTTGCAGATGTCTGTGCTCACTGAAAGAGGGTTGGACTAGATGACCTTTAAAGGCCCCTTACAACCCAGACCATTCTATGATTCATTCTATGATTTTTAAAATACGAGTGTGGGAGATACAAAGAAAAAGTTAACAAAAGCATTTTGTTAACATTCTAATATTATCAGTTAATAGGACGTGGCAACATAACATTCAAAAAGACATCAGAAGACAAAGAAAATGATGTCTCCATCTAATTTTACACTTATATAGCATATTTTGTATTGTATAAGACAAAACAAGAAATGGTAAAACTACATCACTCCCATCTTCCCTAGAATAAAATGATTCTTCTGCCTCAAAAAGGCGGTGTCAACAGTGGTTGTTATGATTAGACAAAATGCACAAGAAAACATTAAGTGCCAGAGTTCAGGATATCCTGATAGTTCTGCACTGCTGAACTATCTCAAAGTCATTATGCAGAGCATTTATCCCATATATCTCAGCTGCAAGCAAAATCCATTGCAACTGCAATTCCATTTTACTCAACACCTCTAGACTTAAAATTTGTACTACGTATATTTAAATTCACACCAATGTACTAATTTTCCTTACTTGTAGGATGGTATAGCAGAGGGAGGCAAGATAGGGAAGCATTAGCATGAACCACTGCAGGGATGATGGAATTGATAAACGTCCTTCCAAAACCATCTGTTTTGAAATACACCAATGTCCTTAAATCCACTTTTTCCCCCTGGTAATGGTAACTCAAAGTTGCCAATATTTTGCATTGTTTTCACACCTAATTCCACCAAAGTCCAGCATTTGTGCCCTACCTATGCCTGCAACCACATCATGTCAGAACTATCTCACTGTCATCACTCCCAAACTCGAAGCTTCACTTGGCAATCAAGCCCCAGTTTCTTACTGCAATCTAATCTACTGAGCAGAAAACTTCAATTTGCAGTGTCAAGAACAACAAATAATACTAAAAACACAAAAGAAAGACAGGAATGATCCCAAAATAAAATACATTTAAGGTAGATAAGTCAACCTACTAGATCCCCAGATGTATTTGCACTGATTATCTCTTGTCTTGCATTCACCATTATAGCAACGACCCTAAAAAAAAAACCACAGCACATTAGCAATGAGAATGAAACACTATTTTAATTTCCTTCCCCTCCCCTGACAAATGTCTCATTTTGATTCTTCATGCACATGCTGGGATGTGTAAATAGTTTTCATGAATTTAGGTAGATGGAGTACACATTTTAGCCCAGATTTTTCAAAGCCACTTTGTGTCCAATGCACACTGACATTTCAGCAGCTGCTTTATCCTTTTCATTTACACAGTTGTAAATAACATTAACATGGACTATGTAAAATATCTACATGTAAAATGTATTCAGAGTGCATAAAACACAAACAACTTGGATATCCATAAGACAAAATTTATGAAGAAATATGGAAGACAGGATTAAAATTAAAAGAACACTCATATTTGGTTGACTGCTGATATGCAATCATTTTAAAACACTGCATACCTGATTAGAATCACAGGCATACCCGTCCTGCTTATGAAGATTTGGTGGACACTGGGGGAAAAAAAAAAAAAATAGTCATGTGTACTGAAAAAAAAAAAAAAAATAAAAAAAAATTACATTGAAGGATCACATATGGAATTTTGCCAGTTTTATAAGACAACTGCACAACAGATAAAGGGGGTAGAAAACATAATTTCTGCATATTCCAAGCAGAAATTAAAGAGGTGAGGCAAAATGAAAACCAAAACAAATGTGTTCAGTAGCAGGGTACTTGTTAGCTAATACTGGGGCCATGTTTGCAACACTGCCACTGCATTCATTTCAGTTCCACTACAAAAGTAAGCAAGCACCTAGTTGGAGCCTACCCGTCTATCACTTCTAGAGCCGTGTGGTTTTTAGGATGTTAACTGTCATGGAAACATTTTTGGTATGAACAAGTCATTAGGTGTAGAAGCCTCAGATTACTAACACTAGGAACAGACTATTCTCAAAGCTTTTCCTCATCATAAAAGGACCTGTGAAGATTTGGGAAGGGTATGCTGCTGCAACGTACCATACTAGCCAGTACTCCAAGGGCAGCCCTTCTAGCTTAAGAAGGCTCTTATCCCTCCCATTAAGAATGTTTCATCTACAGAATGAAAGATTTAAAATAAAATCTCAGCAATAGCTACATATCTGTAAGTGTGGACACATCTCAGATCATAATATAAAGAGAGGTCCCTGTTAATTTATTGGCATCTGTAATTACAGTCAATGCCCAGAGAAAGACATGATCTATCCTGAATCTTACTTCTTCAAAGCCAAGAACTTGATGAAGTATGAACTTCTTATATAACCTTGAAACTAAATACTCAGTGTGGAAAAGTAGCATATCACCTCCAGTGCCAAAGTTGCTGTGAAAATGGAAGATGTACAGAATGTTGGTTATTTAAAAGAACTCAAAACAACCTATTGGCTGTTGTTTATTCCTATAGTTTTTTATCAGCCAAATGCTTTCAAGACAAATGTATAAGATCCAGAACTTCTAAAATTATCATGCTTTTGCACACTCTTAAAAAAGATAATACTTTATACAAGTCCTGTGAAGAGCGTGGAAGGAACTGTGGGAACTGCTGTTGTTTAGTCTGGAGAAAAGGCTCAGGGGAGGCCTTACAGCTTTCTACAACTACCTGAAAGGAGGATGTAGCAAGGTGCGGGTTGGTTTCTTCTCTCAAGTAACAAGTGATAGGACAAGAGGAAATGGCCTCAAGTTGAATGAGAGGAGGTTTAGATTGGGCATTAGAAAAAAATTCTTCACAGGAAGGGTTGTAAAGCACTGGAACAGGCTACTCAGGGAAGTGGTTGAGCCACCAGCCCTGGAGGTATTTAAAGGTAGATAGGGACATAGTTTAGTGATGGACATGGTAATGTTAGGTTAATGGTCAGACTCAATGATCTCAAGGGTCTTTTCCAACCTAAATGATTCTATACTCAAGTAGTTGTAATTTTCTACATTTATATTTTCAACTAGTTTATTTCACAAACTCTTACTGTTACTACCTTTGAATCCATTTATATTTGCAGTATAGCTTAGTGCTTATGCTATAGACCAGGCAAAGAGTAAAGGAGGATGTCTGACATACCCTACAGTTATACAAAACTCCACAAATTTTTAGGAGAACCAAATAAATGTACAGAAGTCATATTCTGAGTCCACTTTTTTTTTTCTTTTTATGACAGCTTATTCTTATGTTAAAAAAAATACTTTTAGGACTAAAAAAATAACTCACTGTGGTTATTTTGGGTATATGAGTGTGCAGTTTGTTAATGTGGATTTTCATCTGAAACTGATTTAAAAATAAGTGCAAACAAACATCAGTAGTACAAGGATAGAAAGCTTCTGCATACATACCTGGCCAGAGTCTCCCGTGCAGAACTCTGCAATGTCACATTCATTCACTGCATATCGACAGTCATAACCCCGTGGGAAAAACTAGAAAATGAAGAATATAGTTCAGGACTAAGATTACGTCTACATAAATTGTTCCTTTTCATTCTAAATAAAGGACACTTTGAACTGTAAAAGGCTGCACATGACTTCCACATACAAGTGAAAAAGCAATAGATGCACTGCAGCAACACTCACAAGACATGAAGTATTACAGCAGGGTCCATCACTACAGTGAGCTCCATTAGAAAGAGAGCACTTCTTACAACAGTCTGGATAGCATTCCTGAAGAAAATATTAAGCAAAATTTTTAGTTTTCCATTTTAAATAAGTTTTTGCTTCTCAGTCTTTCCAACAAACTATTATGAGTCAGCAAACAAAAGATTTAGTTCAGGTACTGATGGCTTGAAATTATCAGCTGGAAGCATCCTTTACAATTCTCAAATATTAATGTAAAGGGAAAACAGTGACATATGTGCTATAGCAACAAGGGGATTCACACCTTCTGAAGCCTCTTCACAGATGTGGAATAGCCTGTGCCAAATCCATGCTGCTTAGTGAAACTGCATTCAGTCCAGAAAAAAAGATTAAGAGAACTAACTATGAGTCCAATTATATTGAAATACTAGAACTAGGACTCAAATCTACAGGGCAGATTTTTACAAAAAATTATTATTGGAATATTTCTACAGTAGAAAAGAAAGCAGTTTACTTACTCTGTCTGAATACAGGCACCTATCTCCAAAGCATAATAAGGAGTCTAGCACTCCAGGCACACTATCCAAGAAAAATGAAGGGGTAAGAACTTCTACAGTGCAATTCAAAAATTGCTGGAAACCAGCTACATCTTGTCATTAGTGTAACAGGAAATGTTCTGAGGACACTCTTTGTCTTTGCACTCATTTTCACTTGAAAATGTGTCTTAACACAGTTCTTTAATGAAATCATTCCCTAACAATAAGCTAAACAAACTCATTTCCATAAGCCTTCCCCCTCCCTTACCAATCACATAATGTATCTTAAATATATTTTGTAAGAATGACTTGGGGAGTAACATATAACTCTACTTGCCATTCGGAAACCGCAATCACATTCTTCTCCTGCTTCTACATATCCATTTCCACACTCAGTGGTTTCAAAGAGCTGAAAGTAAAAAAGTTCCCCCCCCCCAAAGTAAGAATAAAACTAGTATCATATTACTTTTCTGTCATACACAGCCCATTTCCACAGTACTACAGGAACATGCTCCCAGAGAATACACATGCAATGCTGCTGTCATGGGGAAGGCAGCATGTTTTTTGAGTGCTGCCAGTCTGAATTATTTGGAAATGAAAGATGTATAGCTAAAACACTTGAATGCTAGCCCTCTTTATGGTACTGATCTCAGAAAATGATGATAAACAGAGAGATAATAAAATAATACTCAAGGTGATACCATCTGAATTTCATTCCTATTCTATGGACTCCCATTTCTCTGATGATTCCTTCAAGAACCCAGGCAGCAATATGATTTCTGGGGCCTACTCAGGTAATTAGCTGCTCATGCAATTATCTGCTGTCTATTCCAGTGTAACATGTTTGTGCATAAAAATAAAAACCACTAAGAAACACTGCCAAAAGGAAATTTTATATGCCTTTTTAGTAAGTTAAGAGTATCACAACCTCGTATAGATAGTGCTAAACAGTTCTAGGACCAGATACATACAATACAGATAAATTCTACAGTTCAGGATGATATAGATGCTGTACTGGTTTCACATATCACAATTTTGATTAAAGGTGATTTAAGATTTTTTTTCAGTCTCGTCACTGAAATAGTTTTGCAAAAACCTTGTCTGTTTTCAATAAAATGATTTTGCTTTACAATCCTGTAAGGATATCAGGAATCTCCAATTTAAGTCTAATATTAGCAGCAGAAAGATATTCAGTATGGTTGAAGTGAGAAGTTAGAGGTTAAAAAGTTAAAATGAGAACAGATAAATCTACAGCTAAATAGAGGTGAAAGATAAGAGTAAGCATGTTCTTTCTGCATGGGCTCAGTGGCAGTACAACTGTTAAGGAGCATCAAGATATGAAACGTAACACACAATGTAGTACAAATTATTTATAAACTGATGGAATTCTTCTTTGGTACTTGGTGGGGGGAATCATAATGCCTAATCAAAAAGAAAAAAACAAACAACATTTTACTTTTGTTGCATAAACCACATGGGTAATCAACAGCACCTCAATTTGCATGACAAAAGGTTCCAGCAGCAAAACTGGACTGGAGCAACACCCATCTATGTACTCTTCTTCACTAGCAATGTTGACAATTCAGAAAACTGAAATGTTTTTATTTGCTATATAAGCACCTGTTAACTACAGTGTTTCAGTGGAAACAGCAAGATCTCTTATGCTGAACCTGAAATTCAGTTCTCCATCAAACTGATCTGGTTATCTGACCTGTAGCCCATCAGAAAACAGAAAGAGGTCAACTAGAGAAATGTAAGAAGAAAACAGAACACACACAAATTTCCTATGGCATTCATCAGGAACCATCAAATGTTCACTTACGTGTCAGAGCGTAACTAAAAGGTTATAATTAAAAAAGGCATCATGGTGACTGCTTAACACAACTATGTTTTATTTATCTAAAGATTAAACACACCATTTTCTACCTTACCACCCAATCTCCAAATAACAGGATTCAAAACATTGTGTGATTTCTTTTTTCCCCCCCACAAAGTACTTTAACTTCAAAGCTGTGAACCACTGCCACAGGTAATATATAAAGATAACTCAATCATTCTCCTGGAAGCATTTTCACAGAAGTAAACCATATTTTTATTCTGTATACACTCAACTGGACAATTTGTTTGCATTACCTTGCTGGACAACCATAATTAAAAATTGAAGCTGTGTTTTTCTTTCTCCCTACTTACTCCTTTCTTACATTCTTCTTCTATAAGCAAAGATTGCTATGCTGGGAAAAGATTCAAAAAACACTAAAAAGCAAAATTTTTTTAGTTAATTGTGCAAGGTGGTGGTCTACCAAAGGATACAGGACAGTAAACAGAACAGCCTAGTAGTCTCATGTGGTATTATATTTTACAAGAACAGCAAGGTTGACATCATGATTAAATAGAATATTAATACTTTGGATTGACCTTACTTTGCAACAAGAGCCACATGAAGTATTTTTATACTACACAGCTTTAGAAGAATGTCATGCTAATATTGCCTAAAAAAAAAAAATATGACCTTGATAATTGTTTTAGGGGAAAAAAAAAAAAGCAATGGATGGCACAAAGAAACAGTTATAAATTACAGAGTTTGCTAGATGTATATCCAAACTGAAATGAAGTTAACTTTGAGAACAACTTATCAAGTAAGCTATTGATTTCTAATTCCTTGTGTGGTCATTGGCATACTTTGGCCAGGCAAAAAGTCCCAAGAATTGAGTGTATGTGGAGCATGCACTATGACCTCACTTCTGGATTTATTTTCAGTACTTCCAGCTTTATAAGTAGTGTATTTATGCTGAACAGGGATGTATCTAGCTGTGAAAAATCAACTGCAGCATTTGTCAGTTGCATTGCTAAGATTATTTTTAAATGTTACAGGAATGAACATTGCAAAAAAACTTCAGGAAAATACCCATAGAGATATCTGCATAAATGTAAGAACAGATGGGTGTTAGTGAAATTCTTTCATTTTCATGACAATGTTTAGAGGTGCTGACTACTGACTTATTTATTACCTTTGTTGGTCTGTTGAAAAGACAGGCACCTCCTCCCCGAAGTAAAAATTCTTTGTATTCTGCAATGCTGCATTTGGAGAATTTCCTGGAATGGTATACCCTAAACCAGCAAAGAAGTAGCTTAGTAAATGCCTTGAAGCACCAACAGTTACTTAAAGTGGGTGGAAGGGTCAAAACATTTTTTTTCAGTATTCTAAATCCCAGTTTCTTACAACCACTGTGTTAAACAGCATGTCAAGCTCAGTCTTATTCTCAAACAATAAAATCAGATCAAAAGAGATTTTTAGATTTCTATTATATGGATCTACAGTATATGAAACTGTAGTCTTCTAATCTTCTTAATAAGGTGAAACCACATTATCGTAATGACTGCTACGAACCCTCTTGATTGCATACATAATCCAGTCTTCTCTTGGTTTTGTGTTGCCTATAGTTTCAGTTTAAAAGATGAATTACATTCCAGATTCCTGATTTCATGCCAGGGTTTCAGAACTATTCAATTTACCTGTTCCTGTTAATAAGGTTAATTTCTGAAGTAAAATTAATTGTAGCTATAAAAAAAACTGTATAGGGTCAGACTAAAAATTCACTTCATGCACACCCCATCTCTGAATTTGGCCCTAAGGATATGCTCAGGAAAGAGCAGAGAACAGAGCACTGTACTACTATTTATAGAATATTTTTCCAGCTTCCATTTTCAACTCAATGATAGTCTCAAGTTGCACCAAGTTTAGATGAGATATTAGGAAAAATTTCTTCACAGAAAGGGTTGTAAAGCCTTAGGACAGGGGTGGAGGGGTGCCCAGGGAAGGGGTGGAGTCATCATCCCTGGAGATATTTAAAAGACCTGTAGATGTGGTACTGAGGGACGTGGTTTAGTGGTTACCTGGCAGTGTTGGGTTAACAGTTGTACCCAATGATCTTGAAGATCTCTCCCAAACAGAATGATTCTATGATTCTATTACTTTCTTAGGAAGCCTCATTTTGTCTTGACAAGATGATTATTTAATAACTTTCATTCTGTTTTCTCCCATGAATTTGCACAAATCTTTTAGCATCTACAAGATGCTATAGCAAAAAGCTTCACAACTGAATTGCGGACAAAAAAATAAAAGAACAATTTCATCCTGTTTCTTCTGACACCTTATATGCTCATCTCATTTCATGTCTCCCCAGTTCTTACAATGTAAGAAAGAGTAATCATTGACTATGTTGCTCATGATGTTATAAACTTCTCTCATATTTCCTCTTCACCATCTTTTTCCCAGCCTGATGAAAACATAGTTTACTAGTCTTTTCACACAAAGAAACTGTCTGAGATCTTTAATAGCCATGTTTTGAGATCTGGGAATGAGAACTACTCATACTATTAAAGATGGGAGTAATCATGCTATAAGGAGGTTTTCCATTCCTGTCCTAGCACCTCACTGCTACTGAACTGACATTTCCCCACTGAATTATAATCTATATAAAAAATGTCTGACACTGATGGGAGTTCAGTCAAAAGGCTTTATGCTGCAGTTAATTACTCATTCTTTTCATTAGTTAGTCCTTTTTCAGCTTCTGGATGACTATCATTTGCTCCTGGCCAAGACCAGGAGATGAGTTCACCATAGGAAGGAAGCTAGCATATATTCTGATCAATATCTGACTTTGGATTTCACAAACAAACTTACTGAAGAATTTTCTGATGCATTCATATGGTGACTGACAAGTCTATAGGAAAGCCACCTAGTAATTCTAATAAAGAACCAATTTCCAAATATCACATAAAGAAAGCTGCTTCTGTCTAACTTATAACTAATTTTCTCCATGATTTTCTCACAAGCTTCCACAGTGAGCAAGAATTCTGACAAGAGCATATTTTTAATACTCAAAAAGCTATGTTTCAGGAGCTATCCTTTTTTAATCAATTGCTTACAGTATAGAGAACAGAATCTTTGGAAGTGTGTGAGGGTAGAGAGCAATGAAACCTGGTTTCCTCCCATACAGGTGTGCTTCCCCCTCAAGACTTCACTGACCATTTAGCTAAGGATTGAGAGCACTTGCTCAAAGCTTCAGGTTTCTACTTTTATTCGGTGAAAGAGGAGCAGAGATACCTGTTCACTCAAAATTAGAAATTTGAAGGAACCGAGGGAAAAATAATTGACGTTTAGGAGGAAAATAAAAGTATCACTTATGAAAAATGTATTACAACACTTCTTTGATTGCATGTAAAAATATTATAGTTGGAAAAAACATGTTGGATTTATTTAATGAAAAATATACAGTCTTTACTTTTCAATCACTGTAAATTTAGGAAAGTATTAGTGAACATACTGCAATTCCACTTCAAAATGTTAGATTTATGAGTAACTCCTGAAAACATGAATAGCAAAGGGAATGAACTGCTGAAAATTGAAATCATTGATCTGTATGTGTGAGTTATTCTAACTACTTCTAGTTTTTCATTTATTAGTACTAAATAGGACATACAGACAAAACTCAATACATGAACGTGACGTAAAGTAAGCTATGATCTCATTCCAGAGCCCTCAATTATTGGATAGTTATGACATACCCTGTTTCCTCCATGATGCAACCACCCCAGGATTCAGTACAGTCACACTCTTCTCAGACGAGACCAAAATACAACAGAAAAGGAAAACAGTTATAAATATGCTTACAATAGATATAAAATACTCACTAAAAAAGTGGACCTTGACTAATTATATGGAAGTTAGATGGTTCCTTGGCTATACAGATTCTAGCCCTAAAAAAGAAACTGGCCCAGTTGAAGAAACTAATATACTAAACATAAATGTGGCACTTTCAAATGACCATACGTGCACATTCTTAGACTCAACACAAAGTTTCAGGCAGTACAGAAAGATAAAAATAGCTGGCAACGTTCCTCTCTAGATGCTCTCAAAAGAGACAGCACAAAGGTACGTGCAGTACATGTGATACTGATGCTTAAAAAAACGTTCTTGTTTCCTCCTCCCTAAAATACGTGCAGAACACCTCAAAGAACTGTTACCAGACAGGCCACATTTATTCCCTTTGACATAGAATTATTAATAGTAGTATGGTAATCAGCCAATCAAATATTCATTAGAAAAAGTAGTTGAGTGTAAATGGATTTACATTTTCTCACAGCTATAGTATGTAAGTCAACAGTTCAACAAATAAGAACAAAAGGTCAATATTCGTAGTTGGTAAAACAGAAGTTATAAACTATCCATAGAAGTTATCTACTAAAGAAGTAATTTCAAGAAGAAAGATTCTGTCTTTTAGTTACTACTGCAAAACTGTACTGTTTCTCCGCAGAAAAATATTGATAGATTACTTATATGGTTATTTCTGCTTTATCCAGGTCTTTCATTAATTCAAATAAGGAAACTAAGCTATAATAAAAAAAAAATAAATAAAAAAATCT
>JANHGN010026048.1:0-18230 GCA_024605025.1 Megaceryle maxima
CCCCCCGCCCTGCCGAGGCGGCCCCCCCCCCCCTCCCCCCCCCCGGCAGCGCAGGCCTAGGCCGCCAGTAGGCTGGGGGGGACAGGGGCGGTACCTGCGCTGGAAGTCCGTCTTGAAGGGGGCCAGGTAAGGGTCCCGCTCCAGCAGCTGCTGCAGCTTCGGCGGCTGCAGGGGTTGCATGCTGACGGCGGCCGCCATCTTGCCCGCCGCAGACTCTGTGCCGCGCCGCCGCTATATACACCCGGGAAGGGGGGCCAGGGCGGGCGGGCGAAGCGCCCCCTGCCTCTCACCGGCCGGCGCCGCCCACCGGCCGGGGCAGCCCGCCGGAGCCGGGAGGCGGCCGCCTCCGCCGCCCCTCCCCACACGCCGTGCCAGCCGCCTGGGCCCAGCTGGGCTTGTGCCGCGCTTCCCAGCGCCGTGTCCGGTGCGGCGGTGTCGGCACTCCGGGTGCCAAGGGGGCTTCGAGAGCCGAGGGGAGGTGTATTGAGGCGACTTGTGTCCCTGTTTCCCTTTGCACGAACGAGCGAGGGCGTTGGTTTCGCAGCCCCAGCTCTGGCTGATATGCACTGGCGTGATAGAGGAAAGGGGGCGAAGGGAATTGTTAAAAGACCCGTTCTCCCCAAAACTGTGCGGGGCGTCGGGGCGGGCGGAGGCGGCGGCCTGCGGAGTGAGCAGGGTCCAGGCTTGGGCCGCGGCGCGGGCTAAGGCACCCCTGCGAGCAGGGAGTGCTGCTGACCTCGCTGCGGAGCCCTGAGAGCCTGCCCGAAATACCGCTGCTGAGGGGCTGGGAGGGGAGGTAAGGGGGCGAGGGAGCAGTCTGTCAGTAAAGGCAAAAAAAAGCAGCTGTCGGAGCCGACCTGCCCGGCAGGGCAGACCCGGCAGGAAGGGGCTGTCTGCCGTCGCTCGGCGATCCCCAGTTTGTTGTCTTAGTGCCTCTTTGATGTCTTTTTAGGCGCGTCTGCTGCCGGGTGAACTCTGCATTCCCAAACACAAAAAAGCCCCACACAACCCCCCCCCCCCCCCCATCAGATTTGGTGTCATCATGAATGCTGGAATAAATTTCTCGACTGTTTGATAGGGTGCTGGCGTGCTCACCGACAAGCTCAGCAAAACAAGACTCCGGGGACATCCATGAGTTCTCATAAACACCGGGTCTGTACAGCAGAATGTTGCTTTACTGGACACATAAAAATCCTAAACAAAGTAAGATTAATTCAGCTGATCCTAATACAGCTCTAAATGCTGAATAGCACAGGTAGATTGCTGTGGAAGTTTTTGATCTAATATCAGCATGTCTCGTTTTTGGATAGGCCACCAAATATCCAAGGCAACTAATCACTAGCCTGACCATGCCTCTAGGCCAGCATTTAGCACTTTTATTTAAGGTCCAGCAATTTTGCTTTGTTTAGACATGTAGTGAGAACGTTTATTTAGAGGCCTCTTTTGAATGCTTTTCAGCCATGGTCTATAGACTTTTCAGCTCCTAGACACCTTGTCTCCACAATGATCTAAATTTTTATCCTCAAGTTTGTAACTCATCTCCCCTATTGTGGCTGCTTCTGAATTTTAGTGCTTCTTCCCTTTCCTGTCTGCCAGATAACTAACATCACAGTGTGTAAGGAACACTGGCAGGTCATTTATTACTTTACCCAAAATTGTCTGTGGTCAAAGTGTCCATAACAATGTCTTTCAACAACAGGGTGCGTTTAACTACACTATATTTCCTTCCTTGCAGCAGTTTCTAACTACACACACAAAAATCCAAGTATTTTTGTCCTTTTTTTCTTAGGGAATGCAACAAGTATTCTCTGTCCTAAGAATGAGCAGGAAATACTATTTGCTGTTGAAGTTGCCCCAGCAGAAGGCCTAAGCACTTTTCATTTATTTTTGAAAGAAGCAGCACCTATGTTGTAGCAGAACTGCCTATCATATGCAGATCTGATAGATCAGAATTTCTGTTTTTTTCCAGTGTCCCCTATCTCTTCAGTCTCACTGGAGACAAAAAAAAACCAAACCCCTGTTCTTAAGATTGCCTGTGCTTCTCAAAACTTTCTTCATGGCAGTGATTCCAATGCCTTTGCCAAACCAAAGTTTAACAACTCTTTATCATCTTATTCTTCATCTTCTTTTGTGAATATCTCACTCTCATTCTCACAGTTAACTAGTTTGGCAAACTAAGGGGAGAAATTCCAGCTGATTATCAAGAGCCAGGAAATTGGTTTTTTACAATACTTACATGTTACCTGTGCTGCTGCACTTTGGTTTTCAGGTGTTTGGTACTGGAGAGGTCACCTGCTGTTGAAATGGAGATAGGCAGACAATCCCTGCTGCCTTTAAATTCACAAGTGTACAAAACAGGATCTTCACTCAGCACAGTCTCTGGTTATCTGTATTGTCAGGAAGCTCAAAATGTTCACAGCACTGTTATTACCTGTTTGGCATAAATAGAAAAGAAAGTTTTATAAATTAGCATTAACAATTTATGTAAACAGTAGGAAAATAACTGTGACTTTCGCCTTCCTGAAGACAGACACCCTTCCTCCTCACATGTAAGCAACCTTGAACTTCAGAAAGTCAAAGTTGGAAAATAGCCCCTGTCCCTTTAATAGACAAAGCCCAACTGCTATATTTAACATTGGGATGTGTGGACTGGGAAATTGATAACCATACCATTAGCATCTACTCATGTTCCATTTTACTACTTGGACATGATTTTACTTGCCTGCTTTGTCACAAGTAACTCAAAGATAGTGAGGGATATAGTCTAGTGGGAGGTGCCCATGTCAGGGGTGTTGGAACTAGATGATCTTTAAGGTCCCGTCCAACTCAAGCCATTCTGTGATTCTATGATTTTTGTGATCATCTATTACATCATGACCTATAGCTGAAAGACAAAGGCCAAGGTTGGTTCTCAGGTCACTACCATTTAGTCCTCTACCCGGAGGCAAAAATAGCAGTTTATGGCAATGAATATTGTCCCAACAGCTTAATGCATCTCTGTGCATTTGTCAGAGATTGATACAAAGCTGTCAGCTGCTGCTGCCAGAAGACATAGGAAGAGGAAGACTGTTTATAATAAGTGCTCTTTTTGAGAGACAGAAGTGGATCATAGGAATGGTGTCTAAGGCATGTGTCTGGCACCCTGTTACCACTGAGGCTGGAGTATATCAATTCACTCTAAACTAATCTTGCAAAGGAAGCTCATGCTTAAGTTTCGTATACTTTAAAATATTGAATAGCAATGCTGAGCAGTAACTGTATAGTTACAACTATTATAACCTCAGTTTATATTGTTTTAAATATGCAAAGTTTAAATAGAAATCAAAGTTTTGGACTAAACAATATTCAAGATCTGGAGAACATTGAAGACAAAGAAAGACTGCTGCTGCTTTTATTATGCAGTACCTCCATTTTGATTCACTAATATTTTGCACTTATTTGGTAAAATATGACAGAGATGCTGAATTGTAGGAACTAGGTTAGGAAAAGCTCTTTTTTCATGAAGGTACTGGTTCAGATTCTCCATCATCAATACTGTCTGTTCATATCTCAGCCAGAAGGGACCTGTGTGGTCTTTGGCCTTGTTTGCCTCTTGCAGAGCCAGTATGTGAGCTCCAGGCACTTCTAAACCAAGTGGCTTAGAGCAGACTTAGTCCCTGGTCCTGGCCTGGCTCTGTAAGATGCTTCCAGACCTGTCAGAGTAATTTTTGGGGTACACAATTCTGTACTACAGCTATCATGGACTGCTGCTAATTTCTAGACTGCCCAGCCCCACAGCTATGATATTGGTAGATAACATGTACAGTGTGTGGTTCCTGCCCTGCCAGTTCTCTTCCCAGAGCAGGAATATGGTGAGGGTTTGCTGGAGTTAGCTTCTAGCCTGCAGGAAGAGAAAATGGGCAATGGCCAAGAATGATGTGTGCCCAGATTTCCAATATAGGCATAAATGGAGCTTTGCAGACATCCATACCTGGCTGCTACAGTGTGGTCCCAAATACTGCAAAAGTGCTCATTAGCCTGTTCAGTCAGCTGTGCTTTGTTTTGGCTGGGGGTAGTCTATAGACTCCTAGTTTAATCTATCTCAGATGACAGGTGTCAAAGAGAGCAAGATATTTTTTAACTCTACCATTGTCAACATTTAAGAATTACTGATCTCTCGAAGTGACAAGTCACAAGGTACGCTCTTTGTATATTTAAATTCAATACTTAAAGGCTATGTCCATCAGTCTGGAGAGAACTCTTCCCAATTCCTTTTCCTGAAATCCTTTTTACATCTAGGTATGGTTGGCTCACTTTGCTTTCTTGCGTGTGAGGAAATGTATGCATTTCTTTTTGCCATTGCACCTTTTGATAACAAGGCAAGAACTGAGAAACACATGAGCACATGAGCTCTCCTCTATGTCTATACTGGATTCCACAGTAGGAACTGTGAAGAAAATGTGTTTCTGTGGACAGAGGCAACAGCGCAAAAAGATTTGTGTTTCATTATTCCAGATGAATGGATTCTTGAAGGATTCCCTGTGCCCTTTATAGAGGTGTCGGACACCCGGACACATTACAATACACATTTGCAGCTTCCCCTGGACTGATTTCTGCACATTCAGTACATAACACAAAATGGAGTTAAAAATTTGAAGGGAAACTAGCTTATTTTGCCACATTGTCCAGACATACTTACCCATATTATTTGTTCAAGAATCCATAAGAAATTAATTGCACATTTGTCATCCAGATCAAATAAAAATGACCCCCTAAAAAATCATTTATCTTGTTAGTCTTCTTAGACAGGTCAAGCTCTGGGAATAGATATGAAAGAAGCTACCTATCCCTATCTTTGGATTCTCCAAGTTGAGAAAAGAAATGGTCAGTGTTGCAGAGCTGCTTCAAATGCTAGACCTCAACAGCATGTCATAGGTCCGTAATTAAAACAGCACTGCTAGCAAGGATTGAACTATATGATTACATATGAAGAACAAAGCACACGCCCTTGAAAATTGCAGCAAACATTCTAAGAATCTGTTAGTATATCCATTAATTAGTTTACAGGTTTGGAGGTTTTGCTTTTGGTTTCGTTTTTTTTAAGAAATACAGGGTATTCATTGAGACTGTCTCTTAAAAGTCTTACCTCTGCCCTGTCATGGTATTAGGAACTTTAAATAACAACATGTCTTTAAAGATCAAAACTAATGTACAATTTGAAATACTAAAAAGCCAAATTCCAGTGAGCACACTTGATGGGGGAATGCCATTTGCACTTACCATGAAGAGCAAAATGAAAACACATTCCAACAACCTGAAAGTCATAGGTAATGTCTGCTTTGTGCTTTCACAATATTGCAGTATTATGATGATTTGGTGTCCTTATTTTGTATAGCAGAGTATTAAAAAAATGTAAATATCTTTCATAGTTGTTTACAAAGTAATCAAGACACTGCAAAGTGTGATACCAATTAAAAAAATATCAGCAGATGTAGAACAGTATTTGTTGTGAAAATGCCAATAAGCACCTCTTAAAAAAGGATTTAATTTAGCAGAAAGTCTTTAGTTTCAAAGAAGAATTTGTGAAACATTTCACAGATACAAAATACAAGAAAACTTTAGGAATATCATAACATTTTTTGACATTGTATATACTCTGTTTTATTTTTGCCTTTTATATATATATTTCTCAAAAGTAATTACTGCCAATGGTAACAACCTTCTACATCTGCCAATACTGCTATTTTCTAGTATTTGCATATATGTTTATGTGCTGGGGGAAGAACATGAAACATTTGGGACTTTCTCCTTAATGCTGTACCCACAATACTTGGTAACTGTCACCTTTTCTCTTACCAATGTATGTTTATCTCTAACACATACGAATTAAATATCTTGAACTCTTCAGGATAATTGTCACAGAGGAATATTTCTGCTATTATTGCAGCAGGCTTCTGTAACAATATATTGCTATTAAGCAAGCAACTTAGTAACACTAGCTAAATATTGTATAGTTTATATACAATACACTTAGAATGAAGAATGAACCACCACAGCTTCAGCACCAATTTTGCTTTCCTGTTCATTGCCAGGTCTTTCCTGAAATCCTTGAGAAATAGTCTTACCTAGGAGGTCTCTTAAAGGCTGGTTGAATAGTCTCACGTTCCTCCCTAAAACACTATAGGTATTTAGGTTCTCTGGGCTTTTAGTCATAAAAGAGAGGTTGCTGGATATTCTTCCAGGTCGTTTACACAGCTAATCCTGGGGGAGGTCAAGTAAGGTGAGAAGAAAGGAGGAGATACATATTGCTAATGCTCCAACAGCTCTGTCAATATAAATTCATTAGTATGTGTAGAACTCTTTTAGTTTTCAAAAAGCAGAATAGTACCTAAGTTGCATTAATGAATTTAAGCGTATACTGGTTCACCAGAGTAAAAGCAGATGAATCCAGTGCAAATTGTGCAGAACTACACAACAGCCTCTCTCTCTCTTGGTCATGCTGGGGTTGCCCGGGGCTGTCAGATCCTTTCTCCCAGTGGCACTCACAGATGTGTGTCAGTTCACATGGGTTTAGCAATAGTCACTCAGGCACTAGGTAAGCAATGGCAATGGCAAAAAATGGCTCATAGCAGGCTGAAATTCCCATTTTTCTTAGAAGGTCTGTTAAACACAGTCTGATCATTACATGAGTCTAGCAGAGAGTTGCAAACTCTCCTGCAACTTAAGACTTTTTAACAGGACTAAGTGATCTTGAAAATTATCTTTTTTTTTTTTTTTTTTTTTTCCCTGTATGGTCTTGTGTGATGTTAATACTTAAGGGTCTGAGGGTATAATGATGTATAACCATTGTACAATCATTGAAGCTAGTATAACTGAAACTGTAGAAGTCGGGTGTAAAGCTAAGTTCAGGTTTCTGTAGATGTTGGAGATTGTAGTCTTACTTTTAAGGTGATGATGTACTTTGTATCTTTGCATTGCATGTGTACCTATCATTGAGCATGTTACACACTCTGAAGTGGTTCACAGTGATTTCTGGATATATATGAACATAACTGAATCCTCCAAAGATAATAGCACAATGATTGGAGCAATTTCATAATCTCATCTCGTTCACCTTCTCATTTACAAAATCATCAAAACATTGAAAACTAATATCCTTACATATGTAATGCATTTGAGCTGTTGTTTTTCTGGAATATGCCTAAAGAGACTATGAAAAACATCTATCATGTTCAATAACCCATCTTCATAAATACACATCTCTCATCTCAGAAATGCTGTATCTATAGATCTCCAAAGTTGCCTGATTACCTCTAGTTCAATAATCATGCACGGTTATGTATTACAAACATAACATTTTGATACCCTGTCAATATTTTTGTAACTCAGTCATTCACCTTTCTTTTTCTTAGATCACTCAAAATTCTATATAAATATAGAAAGCTTCATCTAAGACAAACACATTTATTTTTCTTAGAAACATAGGTATTCATAGAATAGTAAGAGGTACCTCTATCTTCACACACAGAAATAGGTTTTGTCTTGCTTGGAGATGAATTCTTTAGGTTAGATCCTTTGTCTCTTATTATCTAGGTTTATATTTTGCTCTTGTTTTTAAACTCAACCATGACATTTGAATTAAAAGTAGCATGGCTTTCACTTTTCCTATATGCATAATTATAATAAAAATATGCAGTAAAGAAAACTACACAGTGTGAATACATTTAGAAAGGATTGCTTATACTACACTATCAGTGGAAGAAAAATAAACAAATACTATTATTAATAGTTATCTTAGTTATCCAGGCTAAAGCACCTCCCTCAGTATGAGTTTCTGAGGATATCTAGGTTATTTAGCAGCTTTTTTGTTCCTAAATACCTTGTGTTGAAGTACATAGTAATGAAACAACTACTTCATTCCCACATAGTAAGAAAATTTACTTTGTAATATTAGATAACTTTAGTAATCCTCTGTTTTTGTTTTGCTTTGGTTCCATCTCTTAGTTGTAACAAACAACTAAACATTTATAGTTTCATTGAAATATCAATCATTACAATTATTTTATTTTTTTTTACCTTAAGATGTTAATTATAATCATGTATTATACAAGTAACTTTTGGTTTTCCAAGTTCACGTGATCCTAATCCATTAGAATAGTTTAAGAGCTGATGGCTCTCAGTGTGCCTTGGTTTCAAGCACCATTCCTCTTTGATACCTCATTGAGCCTTTTGTTTATCTCTCAAAGTTCTTCCTGCATGTTGGATTCAGTCACCTAATCCTACTCAAGAAATGGTTGATATCACTGCCCAATCTGGTATTAGTTTAACCAGCCACTTGGTGCAGATATTTCTCACATTTGTGCAGTCAGCTCCTTAGCAGGGCATCATGCATCAGCAGTCACACTTCTCACAGCCATTCTAGTTTCTTCTGCGTGAATATTCATCTTTGTTAGCACTTCATTCTCTGCCTCTGCCTGCTTAATCAGAATTGCTTCTGAACTGCACAGATGACAGCCTGTGCCAGGTAGCAAATATTTTTGCATTATATTATCTTCTCAGGCAACACCTAGGCTCTCCACTTTCCACTTGTCCCATAGTTCCACCAGAATGGCAGGCCATCCCCGATGACCAGGTTATACTTTGGTGTCTGTAGAGGTGAGGCATAAGGAATTAATTCCCTTTTTCTTTATGACAGTTTTCAATTAGTGATGTGGTAGGGGGTTTCTTGGAAGCCACATCTCTTCCCCAGTTTTCTCTTGCTTCCGTGTGTGTATTTGTGCTAAGTCTGGCTGTTTTCTTACTACACTATTGCCTAATGATGCATATGTGCACAGACTACTTTCTGCTTCTTTTTACTTTGTAATTCCCCTTTTGCCACTTTTACCAAAGAAGAATATTTGAAGTAAATGCAGTTTTTACAGCTTCCTAGTCATACACTTTAATGGATTTTTTGGGTGGTTTTTGGTTTTCTTGGGGGGGCAGGAGGGGTTGGTTTGTTTGTTTCGTTTACTGTTATTTAGTGTCCCACTTTTTCTAAGTTGGTAGCTGATTTCATGCCATGACAGTATCCATAGTCCCTAAAACTAAATGCATTTTTGTGTCCAGGACATCCACTACAGCTCTTTAAATGCACCCTGGTCCTAATTGAAGGCTTGTCCATCTCTACTGTGCACAAAACTTTGAACAGAGCCTGCTAACTTTTTCTGCTTCTAATACATCTCTGCTTTCTTTTAGCTTGTGATCATCCAGATGATACAATCTTTCAAATTCTGTTTTTCCTTTTAAAGTTCCTACAGTTTTACACATCAGCTTATAGTAGGCAGTTGCTACTGCAGGAAGTGACTGATTTGCAAGAATCTACCTGAAAGACTTAGTCCCTCCTGAAAATATCATTCCCTCAGCTCAGCCATTTCTTCTAAGAGAGGAGAATGGATGCTTCTAGGAGCAGAGTGGGCACATCTGGATTTGGTTTTCTCCTTCCTTGATTCCCAGCAGTCTACCTGATTTTGTCCTTTACACCTAAGCCATAATAAAGTCTGTAATCAGATGGGTCATGACAAAGGAGCAGAAACAGAGATCTCTGATCACCTAGGACTATGATCAGAGGCTTTTAAAACAAGTATCAACAAACTTAGGACTTTCATCTAGTGTCGACCTGTCATCAGCTTTCTCTGACTGACATCTGTTTTTCTTCTCTCTCAGATTTTCAACAAACTGCCATCTTCCATTACAGAGACTGCCACTTACTCAGGCAAGGTTTGCCTGGAGTCACAGTCAGATCATAGAGCGATGTAACTACTGTTTCTCTGCTTTCCTTGGATCATCAGTGATCCTGAATTACCTGGGCTGCCCCAAATTCATTTGCTTTACTTTAAATGAGATATCTGCCAAGACAAAAGAATGCACATACCTGCTGCATTCCAGGTCTTCTATTGTAACTATAGGCTTCTGCCTACAGAAGCTTTTGCAGAGGATTGGTTGCTTGCCAACATACTGGAAGGGTTCAGAGAGGGTTTGCCCATGTTCTTCAGTGATTTATTACACTCAGAATCCTGTGTTTTACACCATATGCATAGAATCTGTGCTGTTAGTTTTCTGAGTTTACTATTACTCCAGTAAATATTCTAGAAGTCCAAATTACCTGATTAATGTAGAAAAACCTCACTTTTCTGATGTTATGATCACCTTTCTAGTGTGCCTCTAGGTCCTGAGGTTGGCTGTTTAAGTCTTCCTGATGCAGACGAGAGAGGGGACTTGCCTTATGACAATCAACAGCCTCTGAGGTCTTCACAAGAAGGACAATGCTGTTTGTGTTGAGGAGTTCTAATTCCTCAGTCCTGGGTACGTTTTTTTTTATTTTTAAACCTTCTTACACCATCTGCTTCCCTCTCATTGAATCCCAGTTAGTTTGAATATTGCACAATGTCTTTACTCCTGGTCTCTCAGTAGGTACCTGCCATCCTCTGCAATTTTATTGCACTATTATACAAATGTTAACTCACTAAAATCAGTAGTTTCTACAACATAAAACTGTAATTCCTTAGTGGAGAATCCAGGACAGAGGTTAAAGAGCAGTGTTTGATTTTTCAAATTCACAGTAGTTTTGCTGAAATACATAGTCAGCAGAGCTATACAAAATTGGAGGTCATTGCATCATTAAGTTCACATTTGTCATTTAGCTACTCAAGTAAAGCCTCTATAAATGAAGACACCACAAACATTTATAATGTTGCAGTACCAAAGCCCATTTTACAGTCTGCCTCAATTTAGTAATTTGTCTATATAGAATATAAAAAAAAAAAAAGGTCCAATATCTCTTCCAGTTGTTTTGCAGAATTTGCCAAATTATGTTAAAAACCTGACACAGTTATGAAAAGCCTTATATCCATGACCGCTGGGGCCATGAGCAAATCAACTGACTGTGCACTACTCTAACCCACTGCTCTTAGATAAATATGCTGTAGAAATACTTAAATACACAAAATGCTCTGTCCTGGTGAAAAATTACTAATATTTTCATGTCTTACTTTATTCCATCTCTTTTTCCTCAAAAAATCTTAAATATGAATAATTGTGGTAAGATAAATGACAATACATGGACAAGGAGGTTTACTGAGTCTCTGGAACCCATCTGCCATTTCCTTGGTCTTACTACTGAGTTTCATAACACGGTATTCTAGGCAAAATTATTGTAATGGATATATATTTCTGCCTTAATGTCAACCTTCTATAATTTTTTTTTTTTAATCAGTGATACAGCTCACTGTGTCTGGTTCATCAGGTCAGTAATAGTCAAATACTAGCCATAGTAGTACATTATAAAGAAGGAATCTTTTCAAACGTATTTAATGTCTTACCCCCATTAAAACTTAAGTCTCAGAAATCACACTAAGTCGTCTCTTGACATATTTCTGTTGGTCATTATCTGCCTCTTTTTGTGGTTAAGGCATTAATTTATGCAAATTAAAATATTTTTTAATTCATAGTACCATTGTCCACATTGTTAGAATTATTCGTTCTGTTTCTTCCTTATGCTGTTTCAGCTACATACTGAAATTGCTTTTATGGTTTCTGAATTATCTGTTGCTTCTTGACCTATGCAGTCCTTCAGCTGTCTCCTCAGTAACTATGTTGTCATCTCTTTCAACACATGCACAAGAAAAACATACAAAGATTTCCACCATGGGAGCTGAGTCATTCTCTATATCAGGACCATCACCCTCTGAACACAAAATATTCGTCTGCAGAACTTAAGGGCAAGTATTACCCATGTGATTTTACATGGGAGGTAAACCACAAAATGTAATGGTATCAACCAAAATTTTCCTTGTATTCATATCATGAGTTACATAATGTCAAAAACTTAGTTATCTTCTCACTTTTGTGTTCTATTTCCTTTATGGTTTTTTTATCAGTTGTCATTTCAAAACACACAACTTCACTGGTTCATTTTTTGTACAAACAGCTAATTTCTGTGAACTGTGACTGCTTTTCTGTCATCTGGGAAACCTTAAGTGCTCAAGGAACATTGCCTCTGTACAATTAAATTGTTATTCCAGTCATACCATTTGAAGACGCTCATGGTGTATCTCAGTCTGACTTAAGTCATCTGATATAACTAACATTTAAAAAGGCTGACTAATGAGGACATGTATTAGACATCCAGAAAGTGAGGAAAAAGAAAGACCCAACTGTTTATTTCTTATCCTTTTCTTAGCACAATAAAATACTGTACATATTCTTTGTATTTTTAAATGAATGGACTTGCTTTTTATCTTTCCTGTGTGCTTGCCAAAAACATATGAAACCACTCTAGCACTACTACAAGTTATTAACACCTTGATTTTTACTGTTTATGTCCAAATTCCTGGGTTACTTGCAGCTCTGAATAAGACTTACATGGAGACTTCTCAAGAACTCTGTATTTGAGTTGTATTACATTGCTTGAAATAAAACTGTTCAGATGATTTCTCCAGTATAATACTTGGCATATTTTAGGAATTTTCATGATAGCTCTGTTTTCATAAATACTGCCTTTATTAACTTTATAATCTCCCAAACTAATACTTTTCTTTTGTCTTTTTTACTTTATGTGCTTGCATATTTATCTTCTCCTTATCAGCTGTCCAGCTCTTTTTTGTTTTAATGTGATTTTTTCCTCCTTCTCTTTTTTTTTTACAGTAAGTCATGTGGCACTGATATCATAGAATCATAGAAATGTCTGGGTTGGAAGGGACCTCTAGAGGTCATCTAGTCCAAGCCCCCTGCTGAGAGCAGGGCCATCTTCAACTAGAGCAGGTTGCTTAGAGCCTCGTCAAGCCTCACCTTGAATGTCTCCAGGGCCTCAACCACCTCCATGGGCAACTTGTTCCAGTGTTCTACCTGTAAGGAATGTAAAGTTACATGAAAGAAAATTGAGCCCCATACCAATGGATGAGATAGGCTTTATGGTTTCTCTGTGATCACACTTCATATTGGTAAAAGGACAGTACTGTGGTATATGAGATACAAAGGTCATTAAAATATTTCCCTAGTTTTCTAAGGAGTTGCAGAGTCATTCCATTTCTGTAAAATGAAGCGTGGGTATTCATAACTGTAAAATAAAACCAACACTGCCAACAACAGAAAAATAACTGCCATATGCTGTTTCTTGTTTTTCTAGTTTCCTTTCTGTAGAATGAAATATAGATATTCATATTAAAAAAAAAAAGCCAACATTAAGAAAAACTATCACCTGTTGTCTACTGAAGTATTTAATCTTTTATCATCTGTCATGCTTGTTCACTCAATTTCATTTATATGTACCATTTTCTCATAAAGACCTCTTTCAACACTGACAATAGTGAAGAACTGAGGTGGGTTCTGTTGTATTTCTGTAGTAAAGTACATTCATTTTATAACCCATTCAACATTAAAACAAGCCTTTTTACAAATTTGATTCAGGTACATTGTACCTTTCAGGCTAATGTATTTTACATACTGCTTTGAGTGCAAGTTTGCTTATTAACTGAAAGAAGTTTGATTAGTTTTATTCACTTCATTCTTTTCTTTTCAAAAAAAGTCATTTGCATTGTATATTAGCTCTATTAGTAAGAAGTATAAAATCTTCTTTGATAACTTTCCATTATGTTAGAGAAGATTCAACAAGGCCTTTAATTTCTTTTGTCTTATATTGTAAACCTGGATAGTTAAGAAAAAAAAAAAATCTCACAAGAATATGGTGTCTGCAAGTAAATATAATACTGTCATTCATAGCCAGAGATAATATGCAGAGGTTATAGCTGTGTGAGCTATTTAAAAATCAAAAGCAACACGGTCAGAATGTAGTCATGTTTGGAGAGGCAGTGCATAAAAGTCATCCCTCAAGAACATATCCTTCTAAAGGGTAACCAAATATAATTATTTCATGTGGTGCTCTATAATTGAGATGACTTGGAATTCCCCTCTTGTCACACTTTTGATCTAGCTGTTCAGTTTGACAGGGTAAGGTTAAATGTTAAATCTTCTTCTCCTATCACGAGTTAGGAAATACTTTTAGTGCTAATAATAGCTGATTGGATGTGGTTGGAAATTCTCCTTTTCCAATGTACATATTAATTACCATATTACTCAGTGAATTTATTTTAACTGGCAGAATGACATACCTTGTGCTGTATCAATGAAAACCATGTTTCTTGTTGATCAAAACTGTCACTTGCATGGAGTAACTAGGTACAGCGAAGTAAAAAACATGGAAAGGGGACCAAGATTTTGTAAAAATATTCTATTCTAAGCAAAACAGCACTTACTTCTTTTTAGAGAAAATTTGAATTGAACACAGGACTTTTGAGTAGGTAAGCTCAGATGATCTGATCCACTGTTGTTCTGGACCTCGTATGACCCTCTGCTGAATTATTGACTTTGCTGTTAGCTTTCCAGCAATGCCACTGATGGCAGAAAACATGTTAGTAAGAAAATTTACCAATCTGCTCAAACCATAGAACTTGAGGTGAACAGTTCCAGAGACATCTGCAGTATGAAGGCAGAGGCAAAACACTCCTTTTGTCCTACAACACACATGGAAAACTCTTGCTAAGGAGGAAGCTCTAAAGAATGTGTACATCATCAGATCTCTCTCTGTTTCCACAGGAGTACCCTTTCCAATATTCTTTGCCCCACCACAGAGAAAAACTACAGTTTAAGATGTACACTACAATGCCACCTTCTGTTGAACCTAAAATAATTTTTTTGACCCACCTCCCAGAGTGCAGTGCACGGCAAATAATGTGTATCTCTAAGAAATTAGCAATATATGCAGCTTTAAATTGACTTTCCTCTCAGCTGCTGAAATAAGACACTAATTTTCTCTAAAGTGTATGTAGATGGATGTTTAGAATTTATGAACTGCCAAATGTGTGCCCTGGGGATAACTGCCAGAGTTGCAAGGCAAACAAAAAGCTGCCAAGTACTGAATAGTGACAGTGCTTCTCTAAAATCTAAAGCATCCACTGTCTCTAATAAGAAGAGCAATCCATCTGTAGAGTTTTTCCAATAGAACAGGCGTCTTCAGGTCATCATCATGAAGTGACAAGACTACAGAAGAAAGATTTAAATATACTTTCAGAGTACATGGTACTAGGGGACAAAATGCTAAATAAATGACCTTAGCACAATTAAGGAGAAGATTAGCTAAGAAGTCTGTTCAAAGAAAATAGACACCACTGCTGCTGCAAAGGTGAAGATAAATTTGAAAAATAGTAATGTATAATTTAGAATGCTTTTTATAAAAATTAGCAGTGTCTTATTAGAACTCAGACTTTTTTAACAAAAAAAACAACCCAAAAATATGACATAATTATTTAAATGCTTAATTGTGACCTACTCTGGTATTGAAGGGAAATACAAAGCATTAATTATTTTAGAAACTTTTTCTCCAGTTGTTGAAAATCTTTTCTATGAATTCAAAATCTTATCTGTGCATTATTTCTGGTCTGTAGGAAATCCACAGATAATCTGGGACTAGCATTCATAGCTGGAAATTTGAGTTCCTTTGGTGTGTTTTGACTGAACTTGCACTATATTCATTCCTGTTAGCTGTGGATACGGAGTACATTGCTGTTGATAGATGTTCTGGTATGGCTGGTTCTAATGCTGGTTTTGAGTGATTTTTCTTACAACAGTCATTTAAAATTTGTTGTTTCTTTAAGGCTGTGATCATCAAAGCCCAAAAAGAACAGTAAATTACTAAGCATGTTCTTTTACTAATTTGATCAAATATTCCCAGAAGTATTTTTCACCATTCACTGACTGGCAGATAGCAATGCCTTTATATCCAGTAGTAGTCTCCATTGGGACAAGAACAGCTTCTGGACCTTGCCTCTACCTAATCTCTTCAATGCACAGTTTTTCTGAGTGACAGGGCTCTGCCCATGTATTACTCTAGCAGAACACCCCCAAGACACTATCCTTTCAAACCTGATGAGCCTACTGCATTCCGTATTCTTTATTTCTCCATTTAAGTCACCTTCTCAGAAGTGCATCCCTTAAACGGATGGATTTCAGTATGTTTGAATCCTTCTAGTTTGAATGGCCTTTAGTTGCCACTTTTTATCCAAGCCCAAAAGAGGAATATCTATGTTTCTAACCTTATTAACACTGTAAGCCAAATGACAATTTGCCTCTGCATGACACTTCTCTCTGGGGAGCAAACCAGAGTGCAGTATCTCCCAAGTTTTCTCCATCTGTGTCATGCTTGTAAAGCTTATCCACGCCAATACATCAAGTTGGATTGCCACTGGTATGCCAAGCAGTATTGCCAGTGTCACAGGCTCCCCACCCTGCATCCATTGTTGTGTTTTTCACAGCTGCTATGGAGATGGTGGCCACCTATCCCATTCCCAGACTGGGTTTGCCCTGAGTTGTGGTTGTAAAGCTTAAAAATAGGAAAGCGGGGGTATAACCTGGAGATAGGCAAAGTAGGTCGTTCCCTAGTTAACAGTTTCACCAGTTATCTTTTCATAATTCTTGATATATTTTTGGAAATACTGCTAATCACAGTCTTGATTTTCTGATTAATTTCAAGCAAATTCATCATCAAAATATGAAGCAGTTAACTGTTTCGTAACATGTAATATTCATGAAGCAGATGTCCCCCCAAGTTCTAATAAAGTCAGAGGCACTTGCCATGCTGGTTAGCTTTCACTCAGCATTAAGAAGGATCAAATTATGACCCTTTACTGCAGTTGTTAGAGAAACCTAAGGCTGTTTATTTTAACTACAACATTAACTAAACGTGATTGTTATTAATGGGATGATTCTTGATAGCATTACAGATGGCAAAAATCAATTTTTTTGGAGGGTCTGATCCTTTAGCCACCCCAGGCAGCCAGTTTATGTAACTCCCTTCTCAGGGAAACATCCGTGGGAGAAGTGGTGGCAGTCTGAGGCCTCAGAGTAGTTCCTAAGGCACAGCTCACAGATAAACCAGTTGACTGTAGTTCATTTCCTAATCTACTTCATGCCACTCTACAATATTATATTCATCCTTCTCACCCTCAGGACTTTTTTTTTTTTTTTTCTTAGTCTGCCATACCTCAAGGTAACTTACAGGCCTTATTTAATCCTGAACAGCAAGGATGTTAATTGGGTTGAAAGTGGTAATGATGCATCTAATTCTGTCTTATCTGTGGTGCTCTTCCTGCTCTCATAACACCTGAGTGCACCTGCATCCCAGAACAGAGTATTTTTCTGTGTTTCACCCAGCTCCTCCCCTGACCCGTTATCAGTAGCACATTGCACAGTGAATCAAATGTCAATCCCACAATATTTCTCCTCATTCTGATTTTGAGTAAGAGTAGGAATATGCTCGAGACTCCCTTGATATTTATTGCCTCAGTTAAAGCATAATTAGCTTCAGGAAAAGGAAGAAGATTAACCAGCTCCACTTTAGCTGAGACCTCTATCACCTTTACATTTCAGGCTTCTGTTTGGTTCTTCAGCTATTTCAATTATCAGTCAAGGAGGGTTTTAAGTCTACAGTATAATAATACTTGCAATTACTAGTAAATAGCATTTAAGAGCATAAGCTAGTCTGTCCTTACCACATCCTTTTCAGGCAGGCAAATAAATGTTATTATCCTCATTTTTTAAACACATTGATTGAGTGACTTACCTAAAGGCCACACATCAATTTCAATGTCAGTGCCAGATTAGCACATAGAAACTTCTGCATTGCAGTCTTAGGAAAAAAAAAAAAAAAAAGGTTCTGTATTATCAAGCCCACCTCCTCTCAGAAACACACAGTCATGTCTCAGAGGTATAGTCAAGATCCATTTAGCTGTTTCACATCTCCTATATGTCCATATGCTTTGTCCACCTGTTAAGCTGCTCCTTGATGATGACTCAAAATGGTTCCCAGTACATCTCTAACATAGGAGGCTTTTCTGTCTACCTTCTGGCTTCAACCCAAGGTCTGAAAGGCACTCCCTGGAGAACCTGTGAAACAGTTAAATAGTTGGAGGTGCCCATGGAGGCAGAGGGCAAGGGAACAAAGAAGAGCTTGTACTGCTTTCCAAAGGGCAATGTGCAGATGAGCAGCAATCTGAGGAAGTAGCAGGGGCAGGATTAGGAAGAAATTAAGAAGTTTTCCCAATATGTTATTATTCCCGGCCCTCCACCCCCCCCCCCCCCCCCCCCCCCCCCCCCACCCCCCCCCCCTTTCTATCCATGCACTACAATCCATACCTTCTTTTCTCTCTTTTTTTTTTTTTGTT
>JANHGN010026048.1:23340-40693 GCA_024605025.1 Megaceryle maxima
CTAGGATGTAAATATTACTGAAGTAATGTTACCCGAGAAGGAAAGAAGTCATGTACATTTCTTACTTTAACTCAAGGCCTTAACTATTTGATATCATTGGAACATCAGCAAACATGATATATGTATTACAGAGATTTCAGTATAAATATTTTAACACATATATAATATGTATGTATGTAAATATTGTATGTACTCTTGAAAGCAGTGGTCACAGTGCAGCATTTGTACTTCAGACCACTTTTCAAACAGGGAAAATTACAAAGATGTAAGGCTGACAATCTTAGTTCTTTCTGTACAAGGTCTGAATAGCTGAATATAATTTGTTTCTAATTTTTATGGTTAAAAGACATTCACCTAGAAGAAAAACCTATTAGGAGGAAACAGATAATGCTTCATGTGTAACCAAGTGAACAAAAGAATCTTTTTACCAGAAGCCATCATCCCAAGGAAACACTGCAGCTCCTCTGCAAAATATGTCTCAGAATAATAAAATAATAGAATTCAGATGTCCCTACTTGTGTAGGGCAGGTTGGACCAGATGACCTCTAGAGGTGCCTTCCAGCCTAAAACATTCTAATAGCACAATATATTCAGCTCAAGGTAAGAGATAAATAACGGTATGCCAGCAGGGAGAGAAGCATGAATACGAAGTATGAGGAACCAAGTACAAATTAAAGTACTGAGCTGGATATTTCAGCTCCCTCTCCAATCATCTTGCCACACTGTCAGATCCACACAGGCCCAGACTCATATCCTTAGTCTCTGTTTGTATGACTTTAAAGACACTTTAAGATGTGAAAATATTATTCTGTAGAAACTAGCTGGCATAGAAACATTAAGTCTCCACAAATCTTTATTGATCCTAACAGCTCCCTGCCAAAAGCAAATGCAAGTACTGTAGACAGTGGAAGTCCAAAGGACTTAAAATGACTTACACTTAGGAAGTAGCAAAGGTGTTCTCTGGGCCTCAGCTTTTCACTAGGAGATAATGTAAGCTGGGTTGGGGGTAGTATCAACTCAACCGCTCCTGGAGCTCAGATTATCTACCCTACTTGTTACCTGGCCTTCCCACAGCAACACAACCACAGTGGAGTCTTGGCATGGCAAGTGCACTCATTGCTTAGTAAATGCATGCAACTCATAAGCCACAGTCTACCCATACTGAGTTAATCTGTCTTGCTGTTCTCAACAAAATACAGGAAACCAAAGCATACCCTGAAAATCCTGACTGCAAAGTAAACTTACTTTTCTTCCTACTCTGTGACTGCCATAAGAAGATGTTGTCATTGTCCTTTAGCTCTGCAAAACAACAAGAAAATGCTTTCTGCTAGAAGGATTAAGACAGACATTTCTGTATATCAAAAAGCAGTTAACAGAGAACATCAGTAGTAAAAGACACAGCATAGTCCACAAATATGTGTACATGGCCACCATGTTACATGCTGAAGACAGCTTTATATTGCCTTATGTGGCTACTGCTGTCTGACTGCTAAAGGTGTCAGAATATCAAAATGGTATAAAACTCACCGTGGCATCTGATTTGATAACCAGAAATAGCTAATGTTGAGCTCCTGCAGCTAAATTACCAGAGGTATCTACTTTAAAGCTATCTTAAGAACATCTGCGCTCCCTTGCAGTTCATGTATCTTAGAGATGCGTTATGGATGATACAACTGCTATTATCCATATTTTTATTTTTATTTTTCACAAGTATACTAGAACTGGGATTGTAATGATTTGCTCTGGTACAGACCTCTTCTAAATAGGTAAAACTGCATCCAGGATTAGATTTGAGTTTAAATTCTGAAAAAGATATAAAAGATGACCTGTGAATTTCTCAGAGAGATCTGAATGTCCTTAAAGTTCATAGATGATTGAATGTTTTGGTTTGAAACTATTCATAGCTGAAATATTGTGGTACTTTCTAGAAAATTTGTGTACCTGAAAAATGCTATTTCTCAATAACTTGCACTGCAAGCTTTCTTTACTTTTAGCTTTCTAAATGCTAACATGAAAAAGACACAAATAAACTCTCCAGAAAAAGTGTTTGTTTGGTTGGTTTTTTCTTAGAAAATACATTTCTACCACAAGACTTGGGATGCCTTGGGAAGTCTGAGTGGATGAAAGGTGGTATTTTTAATTAAATCGCTGTTTCTGCTTAACTGTGGTAGGAAAAGAATATGTTTACATACTTTACTTTTCTGACATTATTTCTCCACATTTAGGGGAGGGCAAGAGGAAGCTTAGAGAGTGGTAGAAGAATACAAGTAAAATAGTCTTAATGGAACAGTTATAGCTTCATTTTATCCTCCAAGTTGTGCCAACCTAGGTTATATCCATTGAATCTGTATTCCTTAGCTAGGAATGTAATATTCAATTTCTTTAACCTCTCCCAAGACAGAGTAATGATGTTATCAAACCTTTCCAAAGCTTGTGAACTACTCACAACAATAATAACAATGTTATTACTTTTACTCTTCCTTGCAAAAAATGGGTGATTTGGGAGTCCAGGCATGAAAGCCAAAGTGTCAGAGGTACTTGGAGGTACTGCTGTTTCCTTCTGCAGGCTCAACAGTCCCTCCTTAAGCTGAATGGAAGACTGGCTCCTGTATTCCCTGATGGAAAATTTTCAGTGGCGCTAATTAAAAAGTGTGCATGGCTCAAAGTTACGGCAAGTCACATACCACTTACTCATAGCCTATTGTTGTTGATTGTAATTATTAATGTTTAGCTATCTGTTTGAATTGTATATATATAAGATAAATGCAGCTATTTTCAGAAGACCCTTCTGCATCAGCAGTCACACTTACCACTTTATCTCTACATTGTCAAGTAAGTAATGCCATGTCTCATGATGTCCACATGCAAAATGATAGAAAAAAATGGTGAAATGTCTTTTACAACATTGCACAGCAAATTGGTAGCAGAAAGAGGAGTTAACCCCGCTCTTCCTCCCAGCAGCCACCCACTTGTCCTGTCTCCTGGACCAACTTCCAAACAAGTTTGGTGACTGCATGCTTGCCAAAATGCACTTGTTTGCATTATCTTGTCAGGGATTTACTTTAACAACATCACATACAACCCAACCAAGTGTGTCATTGCAATTTAGCATGCGTTTTGTTAGTGTCTTCTATATCTAATTAAAGTCTCATCCTCTTAGCCAATACCATATGCTACTCATCTGTAGCAAAGCTCTTAATTGTAATGAAAAAGGTATGATCTCAAATGAGAAAGCAACTGTCAACTAGCAACCTACAGATACTCAGGTTCCATGGCACTGCTGAAAGAAACAGTATTGCAAGAGCAATCCTTTTAAAACTTGCAGCATCATTGCCTGACAGGACAAAAAATTTTGGCTTGGAGCTGCTCACCAGACAATGCTGTGTCAATGCACAAAGAAAAGATCAATTTCTAACTTCTTTTTTCCTGCTGAGAAGAAGGTCACATTATTGATATGCCCCACTAGATGCTTCATGCTTTCAAAAATACTAATTTAAAAGTTAAACTATACTGAAAATATTTTGAGAACATCAAGCTTTCTCTTAAACCTACTGATAGCTTTTCTTTCTCATAGATTTTGACTGGTTTTGTTTTGAATAATGATGGGAATTTTAGCTTTTTTTTTCCTGACAATAGGAAAATACAAAGATACTTTTTAAAGAATGATACTTTTTAATGAAAAATAATCATTATAAAACAAAAATAAAAGAGACAGTGGTGTTCAATAGTAAAAAAAAGAGACTGGTCAGGTTCTGTACCCAGATGTGAAGATATTACCACAAATCAATGTGAAATGCATCTGCATTAGGTAACAAATCAAGTTTAGAAACAGGACCAGAGGACCAGAGGCTCTAGCTGCTCAGTATTGCTGCTGATACTGTAATTTATAAAGCTAGATGGAGAAACTAGTCCTGAAGGAAGCTCTGTATACATGCAACCCTGTGTCCAAGGTAGAGGTATCACTGATACCTAAAAAACTCTGTACGAACATGTGGGTGTTCCCTCCCCCCCCCACTGCAGGACATAGACCTCAAGCATGCCAATGCTAATGCAGTGGGGAGCTGTGGCCAAGCAGTATCCTGAGTTGGGGGCACCATGACCAGAAGGCATTAGAAACACAGTGACATGGCTGGGGAGGCTGAGAACACCTGGTTCAGGAAAGAGAAGAGCTGCACAAGGGCTGTGAGCAAGCAGGATGCTATTCACCTGCAGTTTCATTCTCCACCTTTGAGAAATAAATCCAAGCACAGAGATTTTATAAGTAGTGTTGGCACTGATGGATCACTAGGCCCTATTTATCCTGCATCCATTAATGCCTGTCACTTTGCTGATAGGGGCAGTAATTCTGCTCCAGGAACTGGTTTGAGAACCCATGGTGGCCACAGTCAGCTAACCTGGAAGACAAATTTTCATGAGTCAGAATCAACTGGGAGGTCCGACAAAACAAAGGTAACTTTTACCCTTTTAGTATTAACAACAGCTCATTGAAAACATGTATCTTGACTCCAGTTCATCTCTAATTAAATCTAAATTAAATTTCACCAAGCAGAATTACCAGGGTCTAATTTTTATACTGTGATAAATCCTGCTTCCTGATGCTGACTAGCTGTTCACTGGAGACAAAGTTCCACTGAAGAACAAATAATTCTGTTCTTTTCTGGTATGTTACCTCATATCACAAGAATTAAGCTAGTAGGTTTTTTTTCAATAGGCAGTATAATGCACATCTATATTAATGCACACATTTTTAATTGTACAGACCATAAAATATCTTTGGAGCTAAACCAGAGTTCTTGATATGAGAGGATAGCCATATTTTCAAAATCTAAACTTTTTTATGTTTCTTTGATGGGCAGCTTCTTTAAAAAACTCTCTTTTTATAGATTTTCCTCTATCAAAGCTCTATAAATGTGCTAATCGTTGCTTTAGTAATCGTTGCCTTGGTCTCACTAAAGTTTTTTCTTTTTTCTTTGAGTATAATCTTTCTTATGCATGCTTTCCATCTGGAAATAAATTGCACTGAATTAGATAGACCTTTTAAAAAAGTGCACAACTTAATGTTAAGTTTTAATTAAGCAGTCTTTTTCATTAATTCTTTTTTATCCTAAGAGGCTCTAAATCTTAGTCTGTTTCTGCCTGAATATACATAGATTACTGCCTTATTTTATCTTTATATTTATATATTCACTTTGAATGAACTTAGATGAAGCTTTAAAAGTTTTTGAGGATCACATATAAATTGTTTTTCATATGCTCCTTTTCTTCCATGGGCAAGTA
Organism: Megaceryle maxima; assembly: GCA_024605025.1. Classification (NCBI taxonomy): domain Eukaryota; kingdom Metazoa; phylum Chordata; class Aves; order Coraciiformes; family Cerylidae; genus Megaceryle; species Megaceryle maxima. The sequence goes on from JANHGN010026048.1 coordinate 28,618, forward strand.
TTGAATGAATAACAGTAATTTTGTGAATCAAGCCTTGTAATTTTCAGTAACAAAAATTATTACAATTTCACTAATCATTGATAACAAATTAGTATTATGAAAACAAAATGACTACATTCTTATGAAAATGCCACTTTCTTTATGAAATTTAGAAGACAACAGATAATTTTATGTGCTTCAGTTTCTGTATACCCAACTTAATGTTGAAAGGCCAAGAATACCAGATGGAAACCAAGATTATCTATATGTAGTCAGTGGATCAGTCTAATTTGTGAAGTGTGTGGTGTTGAGAGGTATGATGACACCTACCACAATAAAAGGTCACTTCCCTGTCTTGCTTATAACTCTCAGTCTTCCTTACAGTCTGTCTAAAGCATCTGCCTGTGCTTTGTCCCAGCTGTAGGGTAGTCTGAAGTCCGTAAGTGGTGTTGCCTATTAAACTTTATTAGTTATTCTGGATTTATTATATAAAATGATTAAGAAATATCTATTCCAGATGTCCACACTAAACTTCATGTGCTACGTAGATATACTCTGAACTAACAAAGCTATTTCCCATGAATGTTGCTACCTGCAGAAAAGGAGAGAATGAATTCCACATATCTTTTATTATTATTTATAAATTGATGCTTAAAAAAAGATGCTTACATCTGCCTCTTACTCCAGATGGTGCAATTTAGCTGCCTGTGCTACTCACAAGTTGTTTGGGTTTTTTTTTTTCGGTTTTAAACAAATGCTTAACCCAGCAATTGTCTTATCAAGAATTCTCCACTTCTTGCAAGAGAAACCTAAACTTCATTGCTGCTTTAATTCTCAGATCAGGGAGTTTCCTGTCTCACAGGTCAAAAGTACAAGGAAAAAAAGCTCTTTAATATTTTAGTGCAGCAGCCACAGTTGTAAAACTACCTGATACAGTACTCTCCAGTTACTAGCAAAAATTCAGGCAGTAAATTTAATCCAAAATTCTCATGAGGTCTGACAGCATGCAGACGGTAGGACAGACCTGCAGCAACCTTTTCGTTTTCTGCCAAATCACCTGGCCATTGAGTTTACATTTATGTTCCAGATCCTAGAAGTATCAGTTTCAGTTTACAGAAAATCTTTCAACATATATAGTAATGCTATGTCCTTGTCCTAAAATCTGCCTAGGAGGAGGCAGTGAGCAGGCTGCAGCTCTCTGCCAGAACAGACACATGCTGGATGCTGTTTTTCTAGTTAAGAACCATAGTGGGTTGGGTTGGTGCAGCTGCTCCTGGGGAAACTAGAAAAAAAAGTGGTATGTATGGATTTTTCCTGCAGGAATGTAAAAAAGACGGCATATATAGTTTGGCAAGGTCCTAGCAAAGTTATGGCCCAGATCCACCATATGACTAGCCTTTATAGAGATCTTTGGATGCGCTTCATCTGTCTGCTGGCATAATAAGCAGAAATGATTGAAATATCCCTCTTCTAGGTTATGCTGTAGCCTCCATTTTTGCCTTGAAGCTTTATTACCAATAACAGATTTTGAAATAATATTGTTCTAAAAAGTTATAGAATTATTTCATTTTGATTTTGTAAAATCTTATTCTTATAAAACTAAACTCTTAAACTTATCTTAAAATTTACAATGTTCTTGACACTTTAATAATAAAATAAATATGTAACTTCGGTGAACCCCATCAGATCATTATTACATAGCTAGCTAGTTTAAAAACAGAGTGAATGCTTTCCAACTTATTATGTTAACAAATGACTGAAAATCTCTGTTTTGGGAAGCTTGAGGAAAAAAATTGCTATTGCTTTCTATTATTTAAATTAAAAACTTACATATACTTTACTGAATTTTACTTAGGGAGTGATTTTGGAGGCAGAAATAATTTGAAAGGTAAAATTTAAATTGAGATTTTTTTATTTATGATTTTTATGAGTGCTGCTTTACTGTTGTTGATGGTTTGCATTTTTTGGTTTAGTTTTGTGGAGGGGTTTTGTTTGTTTCTTCCTTTGTTTGAATTAAAATTAAAAAAAACAAACAAAACAAAAAAAAACAAACCCAAAACATTTGGAATAGCTTAAAACCGGTCTGCTTGTCTACCTAAGCAAATATGTCCTTTCATTTTGAAACTTCCTTGAAAGATGAATAATATCTTCATTCTCCCATGTCCAGGAAAAAATAGCATAACAAAGATGATGGCCACAGCCATCTAATCTTGTTGGTGTGTGCTGAACATCCAGAGCTTTTTCCCAGAATAGACATTACCTGGATCTTGATCTGATTTGAACTGAAGTGACTACTAACACAGCTACTCTGAATGAGACTAAACCCAGAAGCAGAACTGATACCTGAAGAATATACAAGTAAAATCCATGTCACCATAGGCAACCAGTAAAGAAGAGATTTGAAATCATGTTTAGACCTAGATGGTCAAAACTTAGGTCTGTTGCAAGTAATTTTCCTATAGGTAAACGTCTAACCTAAACTACTGAAATGCCTCAGTGGAAATCTGGTAATTCTTTGGGCAGGTAATCAGCCATGAATCAGTCCCACTAAGCTCTTCTGTCTTGTTTGAACAAGGACCGCAAGGTAAGGGATATTTTAAGAAGATCTTCTCAATCACCTGTGGGCTATTAGTATCTTTGCAGGTTTTATAGGGGACTGACTGTAGGAATGCACTTTTGGGAATGGAGACCTAGCACTGATGTGAGTGTGAAATGGCAGGTAAAAGCACCCCTTGTCAGCCCAGAGGCTACACTCAACTACATAACAGCTATTCTGCTCCTCTTTTTTAGAAGAGGGGCATGGGTTCCACTAAGCAGTAAGCTACAATTCATGGTGAAGGCTGGAAACACTTGCCAAATTCTTTGCTCTGGGTGCCATTTTAACATACTGATACTGGCAGACACCTATCCCATGTGCCTGAGATGATAAACTCAGAATACCTAAGCCTAAATCAAATAGTCTTTGCAAAACCAGCTTAAATTAAAATCACATTCTCCCTGGGCTTTTTGTACAGCTCGCAGAGAAAGAAATTCAGTCTGAATTGCTTTCTGGAGGGATATTAGGCATGAGCTGCTTCCTAATGGTACCTTTCTCACTGCATATGCTATAATTCAGAAAATTGGACTCCTAAATTCTGTTCACAGCTAGCCATGTAAACATAGGCTGAATGAACTATGGCTATCTCTCATGTGGAATTCAATTTTTAGCAAATAACTGAAAAACTACCATACTGTTAATCTTTAGGCATTCAAGAGTCCTTGACTAGTTAGCATCCTGTTATTAAGAGAACTTTTATTAATGTGATGTGACAGAGCAGCTTTAAAGTTGGGAAATTCCTGCCCTTTTGTGAGATGGAGGAGTCATGTCACCAAAACAAAATTACATTTAGCAAAGCACTGCCCTGCCTTGGTTCAGCATGTTCACACATCATGTTGTCATCATTTGGCAGATACACAGATTTTATAAATCTGCTACGCTATTGCTAAGATGCCAGATGAGACTATTTCCTCTAAATCTCAAAGATACATGTGCTTAACACTGAAAGTTATGGAGTTTCGACTATGTTTTCCAACACACTTTGAGAGTGGGTCCCCACCGTCCTTTCTTCTGATGCACTTAGGCCCTTTTACAGTTGATGAAGGATAACTAAAGCTACCATCACAAGCCAAAATCTTCCCAGATACAAATAGCCAATTATAAAATGTAGCTCAAGGTTGAAGAAATTCTTTGCTGACCCTGTAGGTGATAAAGTGATGGCCAGAGGCATAGGTTTCATTATCCGTATCATTATCACAGCTCTTATGACTCCCGTGTTAATGCTAGCAATTAGTTGCTCAAATTTTCTATGAGAAATTTTCTGTATGAACCTAGCAAACTACATCCTGATCACTTTGTTCCATCTTTCTAAGATAGAGGCATAAACACCATGAGTGACCATATATCTACTGATTGTGAGCTTGGACAGACTTAACACCCACACAATAATAAGACATGTCCAAATGAGCATTAGGATCCAAGACAGATCAAGCATGCAGCAATTGTACCTATCAGCCTCATTAGTTAACCCTGACCATCCTTCATGCTTCACAGAAGTGCCTTCTGCATTTTAAAATATTGTTAATGGGGAAAAAACGTGTTTGGGATTTCAAATTATTGCTTCTGTGCAAAGTTTTTCTAATGTATGAGCATTGAAACTAGCTGTTCATATTTCATCTGGGCTGCTTTCTAAACCATCAGACCCACTTCTACCATAGTACAATACCATGCCAGGTATGTCTTATACAAAAATGAAGAGTGCAATAGAGAAATGTCTAGAGACAGCTATATTTAGAAGCAGTAGTTTAAACTACTTAGATTTTAATTTCAATCGGTTGTCTTCCCACACCAGAGTATGCTTTCCATTTATTCATGTCCCCATGAACTTCCCCCTATGACCATCCTTTCCAATCTGCCGTATATGAAAAAGAGAGGTACTTTCATGTAGCCCTTGAGCTTTGATAGCTGAGGAGTCATCAAGAGCAGAGAGTTACTCTGTGTAGCTCACAAGCCTATCCAGCAGAGTGAATGGATAATGATCAAGAGACAGCAATCACATTTTACATTTAGCTTTTCATCACACTGAAATAAGAGTAAGCTTATCAAGTCTCTTTACAGTAATGAAATTATACAAAATATTGGGGGGTTGTGTATGTGTATATTCAAATATTTTCTTTTTTTTTCTTTAGAAAGTATTCATTAAGATGACAAAATCCTGTCATGTGGTGGTCAGGATACCATGTCCTAGGATCTACAAAAGTAGCATGCAGAGATATGCTCTTACTTTGTTCTTATTGTTCTTTACATCTGCATATATACATGTATATATGCAGATGTGTATCTATCTATCTATATATCTATCTCCTCAAGGATATTTTTATCAGGGCTAGAACTTGAGCATCTGTGTGCCTTCCAAATCTGAGGCCACTGTTGTAGCTGCCAGGCTACAGATCGTTAGAGTCCTTAAATTTCACTGTACCCATTTCAGCTCCTGCAAAACAATATACTATAATGACATGAAGAGACATATTTATCAACAAAATTTCATCTACCTTTACCAGAATAGCTTCTGTATCTGTCTAGATATTACAAAAGAATAAGAGAACCTAAATATAATAGAAAGTGTTTTGCTGACACTAAAAGACTATAAATAGGACAGTGCAACATGAAGAATGATGCACTAAACCAGAAGTCAGACCATTATTTTAGGTATTACACCTGAAAGGACTGCTTCTGGTCTATCGTCATTTGTAAGAATGAATCTTTCCCATACCTGCTTTCAGCTTGTGATCCTGCCTTTGTGCCGATTTTAAACAGTATAATTTGGCAGACCCTTTAAACTGAGATCCTAACTGGCTGTGCTTTATGAGTGCTCCCTTCAAGAGTCAATTCCAGGGGAAGAGGAGAGAGGAGCCTGTCAGTGAAATAGAGTTATGGCTAAATCTGGGGTACTCTGTGATAGAAGTTATCGAAAAATGAAAACAATCCCACAGAATATCATTTTGCACAGCAAATAAGCCATAAGAGATTTTTGTGGGAAGAATGAAAGATAATATACCACTATAGTAATTCAACAGCTTAAGAACAACCTGTAAACTGGAAATACATAACAGCTTCAGTAAACACAAAGTTTGAATGTCAGGAAAGGTCTTACCTGAAGTCTTTTAAAACAAAAGGCATACTTCACCTTTTATTAAAAGTCTGTTCTCCAACAGCAGACTTCAACTTTCAATACAGGATTATTTCTGATGCTGAAAATCAAAAAGCATTAATTACTTTACACATACCTAGAAGCAAAAAAAACCCCAGATTTTCCTCTTTCATCGCTGCTCGATATCTTTGACTATCAAAACCATCGGGATGCCTTCTTCTGGAAAAAGACTCATTGTTGGCTATTTATCTTTATTTATTGCCTACCACAATAACTGAACTTAAAGATTTACTTAAGTAGGAACCATAGCATGTTCCCCTCCACTGTCATACTTCTCCAATGACTAAAACAAGTACTGGCACATACTCTAAGGTCTCTTTACTTTGTGAATAAAATGCTGAGGGCAAGCACCATTCTTTTTTTTCTACAGCCATATATTGTGTATTGCCTTTTTCCTCTCCTTTTCCTTTCCTACTAACAAGCATTAGCCACTCTGGCCAAGTGTGCTGGTTTTGAACAAGTGGCATGCTAATTTATTCCCTGTACACAAGAACAAACAGATTAAGAAATGCTTAAAAGAGCAGTGTTTTAATAAGCACTCACATTAGGTATTGCCCTACTGTCAGCTGAAGGCTCTAGGGTATCAGCATTGCACATATATCAGGTTTGGATGCTTGGCAGAAGGCCCACAGAGCAGGCAGCAAGGGATGTGTCTGAAAGCATCTCTCGCAGATGAGGCAGGATGTGCCCAAGCATGAGTGCTGCAGTGGCCTGGTGTGTGGACACAGACAAGCATTTCAGCAAGGGCTGGGAACATGACAGCTGTCTTCAAGGGGGTTGGTGTGGTCTTTCAAAGAAAGACTCAGGGATGCAGCACTGCCCAAAAGTAAACAGAAGAATTCACTGAAGTAATTTCAATTTTATGTCAGAAGTAGAAAAGCATATAGGAGGACTATACACCATCTGAAAATGAGGACATGCGCTGCCAACATTACTCCCCAAGAAGTGACATTAAAATAATTACTTGCAAAGAAGTAACTGCATGTTACTTGCTGGACAATGAGGTGGTGTTCCCAGTCTTCTCCCCCTACCCCAAGTACTGAACAAAGTAAAAATAAAACATTTTCTGAAGTTCTTTTATAAATGAGGAGCTTTGAGATAGCTTAGAAAGGCTTGTTTGCAGGAACTCATCTCTCATAAAAGGCTTGTTGCTGCTCTAGGGAGGAGTAAAATAGCTACTGATGACATTCAAATCATGATCTGTCTTCTCAGCCATTAATTTTAAATATGATTCATACTCCATTATCCTCTGGAAACCAAAGAAATTATCCTTTATTGTGTCTAGCCATTTTTCATCACTATGTACTCATAATGACCAATTTTAGTCTTTGCTTCTGATATGTTCTTGAAAATGTGCAGAAACTAACCCTGATGTTTACATTTGCCTTTAATGCAGCTTCATAAGTATTACTAACTGTAAATATGTATTTATACAATAGACCAGAATTATTAGCATCAAACATATATAAATAACATTAGCTTTTAGAAAGACTAATATTTAAGCAATTTAAATTGTAAACAAGTCTAACTTCAGGGAATGAACACTACTGAACTTTGTTGTACTTAAACACAAATTCAACTAAAAATATACATTTTAATGACTGCCTAAGCCTGTGTTAGGGTATTTTAATAACCATGAAAGTGAAGTTCTCATTTGCAACATCAATGCATTTTTAATTTTTTTAAGCTAGGTCATAGGAGAAGGTCCTGACTTAAGTTTTCAAATATCCAGATGCAATTCCTTATTTCAGCTATGTGACTTTGCAAAACATTTATTCTCTCTGTGATTCAAAATCCCACCAGTAAAATGGAGATATTAATTATCTATTTTCAAACAAAATAGATATGCTGCATAAAGCTGAGACACAGATTCCTTCGCTTTTAAGAGATAGGGTGCTTCCTCCCACCTTTGGAGGCAGTAGCAGCTCTGAACCCAAGTTGTGGTGAAGTTCTTCTTGGAAAGACTGAATAAGAAACAACATTACTCTGCTGTAACTGTCACTAAGCTTTATTCACTGGGTGCAGAGCAGTGGAAATACTATTTTTAATGTGTCCAGGACCTGCCTCCCTCCCTGCCCAGTTCCATACTTCTTGAGGAACTGCAGGGGTTGTGGGCAGGACCTCCTGCTGTACCTGTAGGTCCCACATGGCACGTGGCAGGGCAGCACAATGTAACTCTTGGTCACTAGAGAATTACTCAAAGAAATAATAAAAACTCTAAGTTAAGTCTCACAGTACACAGTTCAGTCTGATAAATATCTGCTGGATTAGGATGTAGAAGTAAATAATATTTATCATCACTAGATACTTATTAAATAGTAGCTGAAAAAAGCAGTAAGCAGAGCATGACATGTAGCATACTCAAAGACACTGTAATTTTCATTCTGGTCTGTCCAGCATAAGAATTTGTGGGTATCAGAAGTTGAGTCAATTATTGTTAGGTTTACTAAAAGAAAAAAAAAATCCTCATTACTCTTAAAATAATGGTGATGAGTGCTGAGCATAATGAGGCTAAAAAAGTGTCTGAGTTTTTTTTTCCAGAGGAAGGAGAACAAGAAGTTACCTCTACCAGTTATGGATAGCAAATTATATTATGCAGCTCATGCAGCTTGTCATATGTGAAGCAAATCCCACACCTCCCACAAGTACAAGCTTCAAAGAGCACATTTCCAGCTTAATCACTAAGCTTCAGTTTTAAATTAAGTTATTGATGGATTACAAATAAATATGAGATTTGAAGTGAGGAAGCTAGTTTTGTTTTTAAAACCTCAAGAGTGCTTCAAGAAAAGAAAGACAATGCATAGATGTATTGGGTGATGGTGGCAAGGTGTTGGCAGCAGGGGGGCTGCAGGGGTTGCCTCTTTGAGAATAGTCCAGTGGCTGCCCTGTCCTGGACACAGATAGCTCTACAGTAAACCCACCACAGGACACAGCTGAGGCAATTAGCCAAACTGGTGGCATGTCTGGGAAAATATAGTTAAAGAAAGGGAGAAAATGCTGGACAGAGAGAAAAGAACAAAAATAGTGTGAGAAACAACCTTGTGAAGACCAAGCCTGTGGAGAAGAGCATACTGGAGCAGGTATCAACACTGCACCCATGGAGAACCCTGAAGTGGAGCAGGTGGACATGCTCTGAAGGAACTGTGGTCCATGGAGAGCCCATGCTGGAGCAGGTTTATCCTGAAGGATTGGGAAGGACCCATGCTGGAAAAAGGGAGAAGTGTGAGCAGGAAGGAGCAGCAGAGAGGAGCTGTTGTGGAGTGACCATGGCCCCCATTCTTCATCCCTTCTCCACTGATCATCATGGGGAGGTAGAGGAGTGGGGAACAAAAGAGTGAAATTGAGCCTGTGAAGAAGGGATGGGGTAGGGGGAAGATACTTTTGTTGTCTTTATTTCTCACCATCCAACTCAAATTTAACTGACAAAACCCCATAAATTAATCTTCCTCAAGCTTAGTCTGTTTTGCCTGTGAGTAATTGGTGAGTGATCTCACTGTTCTTATCTTGACCCACAAGTTTTTTCCATCCTGTCTTCTCCTTCTGTCTTGTGGAGGAGAGGGAGTAAGAGAGTGGCTGGGTGGATGCTTGCCCTTAGCCAAGGTCAGGCCACCACAATAGACAACTGAGTTTTAAAATTGATTCTGCGTAAAGTCCTGGAAGAACTACATAAATTCTGAATGTGAAGAATACAGAGAAACAGCATTAATCCAAGAACTGACATCTGTAGGATCAGGTAAGGGAGCTCATGAAAAAAGGCAGGTATTCTTAGAATGATTATTGCAAAGATAATTAGCCTTCTCTCTACTCAGATTTTTTAAAAAATATTTGACAAGATCCCTCTTTGGCAATTAAGTGATTCTAAGTCATGAATTGGTTTTAAGTTTGGATGTCAATAGAAGAACATAAAAAAGCATGACTAAATCTTTTGAAGAATATATTCTCAAGAGAAAGATATTTGTGGAACTGTGGAAAAAGCAGGAGTTCTGAGAATATGACATTTAGCATAATTTATAAGTTACTGCTCTAAGTTCAAAATTACTCAATAAAGAAATCTGTTTCATATTTCAGTTTAAATTTGATCATTACTTCAAAAATGATAGATTCTGTGGTTTAACCCTTATACCATTTATTTTGAGAAATGGAAAACTACCAAAATAGTAATTTTGAAGTAAAACTACATCACAATTTAATTTCAAGAATGTTTCATTACTATTGAGATTGTTCCTTCTTGATTTTCCTTCTATGTATGTATTTGTTCTATCACAGACCAACTTAAATTCAGTAAGCTATACTCTGCCATTCAAGCTTTGGTAAGCTTAGGTAATTCCAGTTTTCTAATAATAACTTTAAGAGTAGAAGGCTACCCTATGAGCCTAAAGGACTGTTAGAAGTTAGGAGTAAGGACCAAGGAATTAGTTTAGGATAGTCTACAAATCCAGAAGTCAATATAGTAATAACTGCAACTACATTAACAACTGCATGAAGCAAACAGAAATATGGAAAAAAATAGCAGAAACCGATACAAGTACATAGCATCACACCAGTAAAGCTATAAAAAGATAAAAGGAAAGGAAAAAAGGAAAAAAAAGAGGGTTGCTTCTGGAACAGACAATTCAGTAGAAAAGCCTGAGTTTAGTTTTTACTATGTTCAGCTTCCTTTCCATTTCTGTAAGTTACACTTGATTATACTTGATTATATCAGAAGATAACTGAACCCTATTGCAATTTCGTAATGGCAATAAAAAGGCATTAAGCATTGGTTACCTGATTAAGAAAAAGAAAGGTAAAAACGTATAATTTTCTACAGACGTTGTTCTTAAGAGTAATAAATTTGCATAATCTAGCCAGTCACAGTAATTAATTTCAATACCAATCTCTCATTTATCCTTGCTACATTACTGTTTTGTTAAAAAAAAAAAAAAAAAGCTGTATATTTGCAGCTTTTTAAGGAAAATATTGAAGATGCTGTTGATTTTATCTTGAATAAATAATGCAAATCTTTGCTTTAAATTGTTCCAATTTTGACCTTTGACTTGTTAGAGAGTGACTAATAAGCTGACAAGCTACCAGTGCTGCCCAAGTAATTCGCTGGTATGTAGCAGTCCCCTATCCTTTCCTGTTCTGCTATGACATATGGCTTGCTTAAAGAAAAAAATCTTGACCCTCCTAGACATTTTGTGCATTAAGTCAGTTAAAACAGTACCAGAACAATAAACAATAACCTGTAGAAAGCAGTAAAGACAATTTAATTACTGAGTAGAATTTTTGGCCTGGAAAACAGCATGAAGATTTTGTGTAAAAAAATCTCATAATTCTTTCAAGAGGTAGAGAAAAATTGGAAAACAAGCAACCAATGTATTGTATAGCCAGTTTCCCCTCACCTTTTTTTCATCCTGTCTCAAATGACTGATAAAATGATAATGAACACTGAAGCAACACAACATGAACTAATCTATGAAACTTAGCATCCTAAAGATGGTTCAGCGTGCCTGAACAAGAACACAGTGAAGGAAAAAAAAAATAAAGTTAATCTAATTATAAAAGTTATGACCACAAAGTTATTTATGCTGCAGATATTTGCCGTGATTCATTGCAAAGCATTAAATATTTAATCTAAGAAAATATTTTTTTCTGGAAAATGACTGAGATGACTGGTGATAAGAAATTAAAATTAATTCTATAGAAGCAAATGTATGGTATTTGATGCAATTCAGCTACTGAAATTGCCTTAGTATTGTTAGCAACTAAAAACCACATTTCTGGTGATCAGCATCTATTTCCTGAACTATTTTAGGCAATATGCACAGCTAAGAATGATGCTGAAATCCTTCTGCAAAGAATCAGGAAAAGATATTTGGATATTCATTTATTGTCAGCTAGGATCTTGGCAGGTTAGAAGGTGACATGCTGCAAAAATTTTATTACACATAAACTGACATAAGTGGGGTACTAATTCCCAGAAAATGTAATGAGAGAACCACATTCTGCATTGGTTTGCATTCAGTATTATTACATGGGAGAAATACAAGACAGAATATCTATATGCTGTAAACTAAATATACCTATTATAAATTTCTTATATTCTATTCTTTCCTTCTATACTACTCTTCAACAGTCACCACTTTTGAAACAATATTTCATTAATGAAGTACACAACTCCATAAAAATAATGCTACTAATTTTAAATGGACTTGGATCAAACCCGTGACATAACCCTATTTCAGCCTTGAACTGATCCTGCTCCTGTTCACTGTATACTCTTCTTTGGCTTAACCCTATCTTCTTTTGTATTTGTGAAAGTTCATTCATGTGAACAAGATAAAAGCAGAGCCTTAGTTCTGTTGCTTTAT
>JANHGN010026049.1:0-14684 GCA_024605025.1 Megaceryle maxima
GGTGTAAAAGATTTCTTCCTCATATCTAGTCTAAATCTCTCCTCTTTTAGTTTCAAACCATCACCCCTTGTCCTATCACAACAGGACCTGCTCAAAAGTCTGTCCCCATCTTTCTGACAGGCCCCTTTAAGTACTGAAAGGCCACAATAAGGTCTCCTCAGAGCCTTCTCTATTCCAGGCTGAACAACCCCAACTCTCAGTCTGGCCTCACAGCAGAAGTGCTCCAACCTTCAAAGAGTTTTCATGGCCCTTTCCTAGACCTACTCCAACAGATACACATCCTTCTTGTGCTGGGATGTGTATGTGGCATCTCCATGGCTGCCACAAACAATCTTCAGCTGCTGCAGCTGCCTCCACATTGAAGAATGTGCATTGCTAGTTGCCTCAGCAAGGGTCACCCCAGGAGTACCTGACCACACATTTCCATCACCCAGTAGTGGAAACAGGTCACTGGAAGGAGTAAGAGCCCACTAAACACTGTTTCCCAAAAATGCAGCACATGAGTAACAGTTAAAAATCTTTCATGCAGCTGTATTCTAAACTTCTACAGAAGCATTCTAAGTGAAGACCTTGAAAAGCTACAGTGTGTCACAGATAAAGACCTCAAAGCTGTATATCAATATCTAGGTAGTACAGCAGCAAGAAATATGTTGAGCTGAACGGCCCACATGAACACGGGTGCTGAGCACCTAAGTTCCTTTCCCTTTAGTACCTTCTTATTTCAGTAGACATCTGGAGCTCAAGAACCTCATGCCTGGTCACCTGCTGGCCAAGAAACAGTGTTGAGCATGCTCTGTTAGTGGGTGTTTATGTGCATGCTGATTGGCTGGCCAGGCAAACTGCAACCTGATTGGCTGGGAACCAGGTGTGTTTCAATTTGCAGCTTCTACAAACCAGAAGCCCAGACATAAGCTCTGGGGGAGTTTGGTTGTTAGCAAGCCAAGCTTTTGTGGTTTTAGGTAATCATGTAGACCAGACCTGCTCCCCCAGGAAGAGGCAGATATATGTTTAGCACCTACAGAGATTTAACCACATACGCGTGTTTTGCTGTCAGGGGCAGGAGGGAGAAAGATGCAGAGACACTTTCTACATCCCTAAGGAAGTGAGTAGCTATGAAAGAAGGTGAAGTATGCAATGAGGGTAAAAAGGGACTTATGATGTAGAGATTGTGGAAAAAAGCTTAAAAAAACCCCAATTGAAATTAGTTAATTATGCTAGGTATATTTCACCTCTACAGTGTATTACTTAAAAAAGAAAGAGCAAAAAGGACAAGGAAATATTTAATATTTCACCTGACCTAGTTATTTACTAAGTTATGTTTGAAAAAACTATAAGGAGGAAAGTTATTCCATTCTTGACTTGTTTCATCACTTGTTTCACCCAGGATTGCAAGGCAGAAATCAGAAGCTGCAGCCCTCAGAGGCTGGCAATATAATCACAAATGAGGTTATTTCTTAGGCACTCTGGTGACCTGGGGTTTTATATCTCCTCTTCTTGGAAAGATGATAAAGTAAGTGGCTGCTGTCACCTGTACTAGTCCATGGTGCCCTTGCTCACGCATGGTGCTCCTTGTACTGCACGATGCTTTGTGATTTTTAAAGCTCCTGTCACTCCTTCCTGCAGCCGAGGGCTCACCGCTGCAGCTCAGTCTCTGCAGAAACAACCCAGTGTCAGAACTGCTCTGATGTGATGTCAGACTGAATGAGACCTGTCCCTACCCTCGTGCCTGTCATCGCCCCCACCTCTCGCACAAAGAGGGCTTAGCCTTGTCCTCAGGTTTGCTTGCTGCTCTAGGTAAGTGTTCAGATATTCCTCCTACCATCAGCTCTCCCTGTTTGCATTGGAGCTTTCAGGTGTCAAACAGCTTTCAGAAAGCTGCTTTTCACACACCCAGGGAGCATCCCTGCTTTGTAGTATCACACCTGCAGGCAAAGCTCTTGCTCTGGAGTTGAGTGACCTGGCCCTGAACTGGTGGCATTGATGGATCTTTTATTTTTCTTTAGTTGCTGCTTTCTCATCCCTTTCTTCTTTCCACAATAAACAAAGCAAGTGAAAAATTGGCTTCCTCAGGGTAAGGTGAAATCAGCACATGGAATTTACTGGTGGCTTACTCAGCTGAGACCCTACCATGTGCAAGGTGCACGGAGAAAAACTTGTCCTATTGGCACCCCCTCCCTAAATATTGCTGGGAGGGAGAGGCACAACCAAAACAATTCAAAGGGAAATTATAACATCTTAAAACTTAATACATCTTAATACTCAGTTGTATGTCTTGAAACTACTTTAATGAAACAGACAAAGAAAAAAACAAATTCCTGATTGCTATTTTGCAGTACCCCAGCAGGTTGAGATTTGGCATCTGCACATGACAGAAAGCCCAGCAGAGGGACTAGATGCCTAAACCCCGCCTTGGGAAGACTGGTTTGAAAATGCCAGGACAGTTCAGGTGCTGTTTCCACCTTCAACCTGTGCAGTCACCACCAAAAGGCATCACGTTGGCTACAGTGACAGTGTAGGTACTTGGCCTGGAAGAATTTGACTAAGGCCAACTACTCTAGTCACATAGAGAAAGAATCAGAACAACTTTTTGACCAATCCTAAATGGAACTTAAACTCCATAAAGATGTTAAGAGACCTGATTAATATGAATATCTGCTGAAAGGGGAAAACATTATGTAATTGCAAATTATTTTTAGACAAAGAACTGTTGTTTCTTGACATGTCATTTTTTTTCCTGTCTGAAGACTATAATGGACTCTTTTTTTCTAATTTTCTAGAATAAACCCTACCCCATGAGTGAACGTGGAAACTGGTTAAACACACTGGCAGAGAGGAAAGAGAGGACGCCTGATCCATACTAATTTCTTGGAATTTACCTTGTACATACCTTAACTGTTAACAACCTTAACTGTTGTTGAGGTGGAGAATCACTGGGGTCATGGGAAAAATCTACCTCTTGTTTTTTCTCATGTGAAATGACATCCAGGAGATAGTAACAAGCCTTTTCCTCTGCAACTCCCATCTAAGTTGCTTTTCTTTTACATGGGTGTTCTGCTTGGCCCAACTCATCGTTTCAGCTTGTGGAGTGGTAATCTCTTGGTGAGGTTTGGTCTGTTATACACTTAATCCAAGACTGTGTGGCCACAGATGCTTTGTTTAGGTTGTTCTTGGTAATGAGTTCAAGCTCTGGAGAAATTAACTTCATGGGTTTTTTCCCATTATTTTCCCCTGCCAGAAGCAAGAGGACAACTTGGAGTTTACAGGCCCCAAGCTTTGTTGCTGGTTGATCTGACAGACACTCAGCAGCAGCACAAAAGATCATACTTGTATAAAGCACAAATAATACTGAAAATAAGTCTTGCAAATATTTGAAATCATTCTTTCACCTTGCTTTTAAAGTTGCTGTAGTCTGACCTAAGCAGTCATGGTCAATCATGTAGGGTGGGATAGGACTATTATCCTTGAGGTCCATGGCTACCCTTCCGCTGCTAACTCTAACATCTTTCATTTGGGTCTCTGATCCTTGATGAGGAATGGCTAATGTGGAATATTACTGGACCTATCTGAAGAGCTGGCAGAACCTCCTCAAAGATGGTGGTTGTCATGATGCACAGGAGCTATATCTCTGGCTGTACCAGAAGGTCTCATGGCATTGCTGCAACTGCTGAAGAAGGAAGAGTTTCCTCACCCTGTCTGTTTGTGCATGTGGTTTGCAGCATCCCATTTCTTCCCTTGAAGGAGTTGCTGTTGGTAGCAAGATGAGTAACCAAGCTTTGCTTAGAAACTTGGAGGAACATCAAGCCTGCTTCTCAGTTAGCATTTTAAGCATTTGAAAATAAGGAGAAGCAGTAGATGCAAACAGATGTGCACACTATGGCCTAAGGCTTTAGAGCTATTTCAGTTGATTTAATAAGTTGCTGCTTGGTCAGCCATTGGTATAACTGATGAGCTAGTTCCATCTTTCAGGTGTGTACTTTTATTGTTCAGAAAAGAAAGTAAAGTTTAGTTGACAACATTGCTGGAGATGTATTTGTTAATTACCATAAGTCTTCAATACCTCTTCAATATCTATTAGAGATGTTTGCCCCTGCCAGAATGAGTAAATTACTGATACAAGTGCATACAGTTGGATCTAGTATTAGTAAAAGAAAATAAATAATTGTCAGCTCAAAAAGGATTAGGTTTTGCTTCCTCTTCAGACAAACATATATCACATCTTCTGATTAAAAAGAAGAAATATTTGCAACATGAGTCTTCAAAGAATCAGTCAGCTACTGTCCAAAGTCAGAAGGATCTCTACTGGGCGTCCTCCCTACATAGTAGGCCCACTTTCAAAAAAAGCTAGATAAAGCCAGGAAGCCCTTCAGATGACAGCAACCCAGACTGAGATACCAGAGATTTTTTTTTCTTTTTTTAAGAATTTCACTGCCTGTCTTAATGTTTTACATTTCTCTGTCCAGAATCAGATTCTTAGTTTGAAGTTGTGGCCTGGAAACTGTAGAAATCTCTTAGGCTCAGAGCTTTTATGCGTGTTTTTGGGGTACCCAAAAAGTTATCACTGCAACTGGAGAAGCCCCAGGTGGACCTCAGTCTCAATCCATCCGTACTTGCACAAATTCTCCACAAGTGGAGTATTTTACTGAGTGAAATATTTGATGTTTTTGCTTTAGAATCTCATTTCCATTCAGTTTTGTACTCATGTAGTACTTGCACAAAATTGAGAGTTCTTAAGAAAATGACTGTTGGTATTTAAATACAGAATATGCTTTTTTAAACATATAATTAAAACCAAGATATTTCCTACAAGTGCTCTGAAATCCACATGCCCAAACTGAAGGCTGGATTGCTGTCACACTTCAGATTTGTGTTAAAGCCATTTTTTAATTAAAAATCTCTTTTCTATTATGTTCAATGCATGTTTATCTTACATGAAAACGAGCTTTTGAGGAGCCATTTACTTAAGACTGGAAAGAGAAAAAAAAAAAAATTTTAGAATAAATAATGGCCAAATAATTCCTATCTGAAGATTGAAGAACAAGGGCTGCTGGTATTGTAACTGCTGTGCATTTTTGATTCACCACCTACAATGGTGAATTTATGTCCTTTGAGTAAAATGTAGTTAGAAAAATTCATATGTTCCTGACCTTTGGTTTATAATAAAGTAAGTCTCTACTCCACATACTCTGGGAAATATATGAAGTCTCCATCAAAAAAAAAGGAGTAATCAGGAGACACAGGGGTGAGCTCCACTGAAAACATGAGATCTGCAATTAGCTCTACCAGTGACAAAACTGGTAAAACACACAGAGGAGAAAAGGCTCAGGTTTTTCTGTGTACTATACTATCTTAAAAGAGGCATCACCAGTAGAAGATTAAGCATACAGTTTCCTCAGTATAATTGTCAAATGGGGGATTAGGTTTTCTTCCAGCTCATATCTATTTATGGCTAAATACACTTGAAAATATGCTTATTTCCAAGGAAATATGTTAAACAACAATCCAAAGGTATAAATGCAGTGAGCATTCCATGTAACAAATGCCTGTTTATAAACCAAGGCAGTACATTGGGAATTTTCTCCTGACACTTCAGTACTTTGCATCAAAGTCACATGTTTTGAAAATTAACTTTAAAGTTCATTACAGTGGTGTTTCAGTGCAGTCTGCTAGAACTCTGTAAATTACAATATAATACCTGTTACCAGTTCTATGTTGACTGTATTATAATTATATTGTAAACTATGGGATCCCACGTAGACACATGTGCAAGGATGCAAAAGATGTCTGTCTTAAAAGGAGAAGAGAATGGTTTTACTTTCCTATTATGATATTCAACAAATAATGAAACTATCATAAGTACAGCACTTTAAGGAAAGTAGTGTCCACAGTGTGGTCCTGAAAACAGTAACATAGACTTAATCAGTATGATGTGGTATTTTGTTTAGTTAGACAAAATGCCCAGTCAGGAACTTCACAAAACACTGACAAGTCTCCTAAGAAGTCTATCAGCACTATCTGTGGTTATTATCACCCAGATTATACATTTCCACAGATTTTAATCTCTCTGGAGAAGAGTTCAAGACCCACAGATGTTTTGAGGTCCTGAGAACATCTGAAAAATGATTGCAATATGGTTTATATATATAGGTATGTGTATATAAACAAAATTGTGGGGTTTTTTTTTATACATCACTTTCAAAAATGAGTGAATTTTGAGAGAGAACTAACTTTATTTGTTTGAAAACTGTTTCAGTGCTGCTGAAATGGTCTGTGTGGATTCTTTGCCACGTGCTCTTTACATATTTTTTCAGTTCAGTTTCAAATGTCCATCCATAAAGTAGTCCAAGATTTATTCATTAATACTAGTGAAGACTCCCGTATAGCAAGATACAGCTGGCTCATAATAGTGACCTCACAGTAAGAGCCTTGATTTGGCCATTTTGTAATCTTGTACTTAATTTATGATGTGAAAATCAATATAAAACTGTAAACAATAAGCTTATTTTATAGGCATTTTCTCCAAAAACCACTTACACAGTATTTTTAAATGCTTGCTATTTTATATTTCTATTTCCTAGAGATATTTAGAGAAATAAATAGAACTAACTAGAACTAGGAAGCTACAAAGTTACTACTTTTATTAATAATTGAAGAAATTGTGACATCCAATACTTTGGACACAGTTACTTAAGAGCATTCGAATGCTCCAAAAGTCCTCTACAGGTTTTACATTAATATTATTTTCCTGAAAGCTTTAATATCCTGGATTTTCAGCCAGTTGGGTTCTCTTAAATTATTACTATAAACTCAGACAAAAACCAAACACACACCCCTCAAAAAAAACCCCACAAAACCAACCAAACAAAAAAACACTAAACAAAAAAAAAAAAAAAAAACCAAAAAACCCAAACAAACAAAAAGAAACCCCAAACTAATGTATAAAAATTGCATGAACTAAAGTAGGGTTTTTTCTTCTCTGTTTTGTATATGTCTACACATTTTTCTGTTGAATAAATGCTTTGCATTAGAGTATATTCTTTATTCTAGTTGCTGAAATATAACCTTCATGATCAATATAGCATCAGTCTTTCAGTTGCTCTGTTTCGTTACCCTCATTGGAAATTCCGATCACACACAAACCCACATCATCTACTGAGGTTTTCCAACCCTGCAGATGGGAAATTCTATTGAATAATACTAAATACTGTTGCAAAAGAGAGACAAAAACAACTGAAACCTGACCTTTAGGATCGCAAGCTTTTAAAGCACAGCTAGTAATTCTGAGCACTTTTTTGCCTCCATAACTTGTGTGAATTTTTACTTTTTCATCAGTAACATGCACAAGCTGGCACATTATGATAAAATGGTGGGTGAGTCCACCAGGAAATCATTTCAGTGATTTCTCTGAATCTTGCAGACAGCTTTACTGGCTGTAAAGAAACTTATTTCATTGAAAAGATTCTTCTTACAGCCTGTTTGTATGAATTGCTATTCAGCAGTCAGCCCTCACTTTGCTGGGGCTTTGTGCATCCACAGGGATGTGCCCACACAAAATCACATGAGGAACCATGCCCTAGAAAAGCAATAATCTGGAGAATGTCTTACTGCTTGTAACCCCACTGTTAAGTGGTTATTGTTTCTCAAATGAACACAAAAAGAGAAAAGGCATCACATCTTCATTCCTCTTTTTAAGGACTGCTCTGCAATGTTCAGGTTAAACGTGCTTGGACAAAAATATTTAAAATAAACCGTGATTATCCATAATTCCTTCTAGCCTAATTTCATTCAGCATGTACTGATGATGCAAGCTGACAGTCACAGTAACCAAGGACTAAGTTTAGCCTCCAAACATGCATGGTGCATGCAGTTTTATCAGTATTCCCCCCAGACGTGTATTTGCCTTGACTTAGAGGGATGTAATCTGTTCCGTCTGGCAAAGACGCATACAGGGTTTTGATGGTCCTGGAACAAAGAAGATCATCTGTGGCAGCACCTCCAGGCTATGGTGCAGTGCTGCTGCTGCCTGCCAGCTGTGCACCCCCATCCCTTGGCACCACGGGTGCCTGCACTAGCCCTAGCCCTTCTCTTTGCCACCCACACTGGTGCTTCACAGATATATCTCATAGGGTACCTAGCAGGTGGGAAAGCTCATTGAAGAAACATTGGCCCAAACACAAATTTCACCCAAGATGGCATTTTCACATTGCTTTAATTTTGCACTGAAGATGGGGATTTTTCATCTCCAAGTAGTGCACTTGAACACAATGCAGACATGATTTCCAACCCTTAAGGACAGGCTAAGTTATAATCGGATCCAAACCATTCTTTCCTTTTTAATTTCTTCTCACTGTTTCAAACAGACCCTTGCACCCTCTTTCTCTCTGGCTTTATCAGTGGACTTTTCCCAGCATTTCTGCAGAGCTGACATGGTGTCACTGGTCCCCACCTGAGCTCCTCCCTCCCTGCTCCCCATTTCTGCCCCTCTGTTCGTTGGTGTACTCAGGCTCACAGGATTTCTGTATCTGGCTCTTAGGTCCCCTTTGGAGCAGATGTGAGTAATTCCCAGCTTTCCGTGGACTGATCCGTGCTTTGAAAAAGGTGTTCTCAGCTTTCTGTAGATGAGGAGAGGGAGACATGCAAAAGCTACAGAACTTTTACAAGCAGCTGACATAGGCTGAGCCCCAGATCTCCAAAATTCAAGTACCTCACCCCAGCTTGGGCCATGGTGCTGTCTTAGAGTTTTCCTTCTTGCAAAACATCTTTATTCCTATTTCAGATTTAAAATGATGAGCTATTGAGTATAAGAAATTTGGTGGCTGGGTTAGTGAGTAAATCTTCCATGCCATGCTGCTGCCTCGAAATGAGAAACTAAAGATGACATGTCTCTCATTACTTCGTGTTGTTTCTTATATAATTTATGAATCTACATTGCATGTGTTTTGAGGTGGAAATGTGATCTGCATCTCTCTTTGAGATAGGGCATGCAAAGGACAGTTCCTAATAATGCTGTTAGTTGTTTATGTGCAGAGTTACAGTAAATAACATTTAATGTGAATTATGTGGTGTCATAATAAACATGACAGCAGGCTAAGGTTATTCATACTGAGGATGCTGAGACTACTGGCAATGAGGTGCACTGATAAAGAGCTACGTCAAAGACAAGAGACCAAGGTTCATGGGTTCTTTGCAGACTCCCAACTTCTTGCAGTTGCTTAAAAGACTTTTAAGGTAAAACACTCCCATAAAATTGTTTTGATACATCTGTTATAATAAGAACTCTGTCTAGATAAAATGGTATCTGGTCTTCACTCCATTAAAACTACTCAGAAGCAGCTCCAATTAATCCAACAAAAATGTGGATGCATCTCATAACACTGGTAAGCATGAACACAATGTCTCCCCAGGGCAATTTTGCACCAGATTCAGAGACTGGTCTCAGCATTCTAACTGCCTTCTTAAACCCAAACAGGAATACTAAGCGAGAGCCTGACCTTTTGGTTTAGGGTGTGGTTGTATATTGAGGTATGTGGGATACCAACCACGGCAGGATGAAATTCTCTCCGTAAGCTGTGTAGCACAGCACGAACCCTCATCAGGTTTCTGAACTGCAGAAACCACAGGAACCAATTTTCACTCTTAACCAGAAATAAAATGCTGCCTTTTAATGTCAGAAAAAAGATTGCGGGTAAATTCTGCTTTAAATTAGACTTGAATGAACCTATAGAAACTCAAGGGCTGATCCTGCTGTCTGGTATTTCCTGAGGTTCACTGGGAATCTCCTCTTTATAGAGCTGTGCCAGCACCCAGCAATGGTACTATGTACTATGGTACAGCACCCAGCAATGGTACAGAAGATGTGCCTAAAAGGTCAGCTGAAAGTGAAAATACCTGCCTGTGACCTCTCCAGTGCTGCTTACTGTATTTATCAGTACTTGATAAAAGTATTGCCTGGCCCTTCCCCAGCACCAACCTTTCAGCAAATGCACAAGTCTAGAGTTTGTGTATTTTGGGATTTCACTGCAAACATTCAGCTCTGTCTATAATATATTATAAATATTTCTCAACACAGACAGCAGCACTGTACATTTCCACCATGCCTCCGTGGTACAGAGATAAGCATTTTACAGACAGGTAAACTACAAATGCAATATTAAAGGATTTATCTAAATCCACAGAGCAAATCAGTATCAAGGGTTGGGAGGAAAGCAGGAGATCCCAGTTGCCAGCTCCTCGCTTACTTGATCACCTCAATAGCAAGTACTTGTCTGTCCTTTTTTATGTAATTGTGGAAAAACTATTGCAGCAATTGTTGATGTTGTCTGCATTTGCTATTCTGGTAACAACATCCACCAGGAAAGGAACATGATCTTCCACAAGTAACATTTCTCCTTAATACCCCCAGCCCCAGTCACCCATATTTCAGCCATAATACGTGTCCAAATTAGATATAACTTCTGATCACAGTTTTCAAACCTGACTGTAATGACACGTCACATTTCACAAGCTCTTTAGAAGATGGATAAACAGAAATGTGTACCAAGTTACCCATTAAAACTCATCGTTATTCCCCCCCCCCCCCCCCCAAATAGCTATATTTACAAATCTTGGCTCCTGATCTGAGTTTTATATTGTCAGCCTATTACTTTAACCTTCTTTGCAAAGCATGTGGTAATAACCTAGAGGCATCAAATCCAATCTATGCGCATCACTTTGAATATATTTATTTTTCTCTGCCATCCTCCCAGATGAGGCCATGAGCCAGGTTCATTACTGAAGATATACTACTTCTCTTCCAAGTTTAAAAAACCCACAAAATTAACAGAAACAGATTAAAGCATTTTTTTTCCCCAGAACTTCTGTCTAGTAACAGTTTCTCCTTTCCTGCCCTTTCTGAACCTGTATTTAATCCACTTCAGTTCCTTCCTTAAATTAAAGACTTTTTTCTTCAAAACCCAACTTGTTATTGATGCAAAAAGTAATTGATAGTCTCCTCTGAAAGGCTTGCTTGAGGCTTTTGTATGCATCCTCTTTCCCAAACACAATAAACTGCAATCTTCTCTTATTGTTCTGCTATGTGCATAACCAGGCCACTGTGAGGGTTCTGGAGCTGCTAGTAAACACTACTTTTTAATTGCATACAAGAGGGAATAGTCTTTAAGAGCCCACACTTAGGTCCTACTTTTCTATTCAAGAAGTGTTGTGGAAGTAACTGTTCTTTTTAGTTCCAAAAAAAAAAAAAGTTTTCTAGAGTGTTTACTCAAAAAAAGGAATAAAAAATTTGGTTCATATTTCTTCAAAAATGTCTGATTTGGGCTACTCAGCTTAAGAAGCAATGAAGACATCTAGTGATTTCACAGCTAGATTTTTTATTGAGCTAGGAATTAAATGAAACTAGCCATCAGCTTTGCATGGGCTACCAGTTGGCTTCCAGCTTTCAGTTACTCACCAGTCACTCAAGCAGAAGAGAACTTAGAAGGCTTAAAATATTACTAACTCTCTTTGAAGATGCTGCTTTCTGACAAATATACAACACTTGTTTATCCTCAAAATCTGAATTACAGTGTTTAAATTGTCTGTAATTGAGTCTATGCTTATTTAGGTGGCCCTGACCGACCCAGAGAGTTCTTCTATTCTTTGGCCCAGCTCCAGCTACTGTCTGCAGTGACTCTACATTTTACCAGCATCTCTCTCTTCCCAAATTCAACAAATCACCTGATACAAAGAAGGATGTGTCTCCACTACTCACCTCATATCTGTCCACCCAGACTCTGAAGGATATTGTTTAATCAGTGACTGTCATCCTCTGACCAGCTTTATGTCCCCAGCATTAGACTCTTCTCTATTGATTTGTGCTTTTGTCACTTTCATTCATTAGAGTTGAGGATTTTTGTGATGTTTACATTGTAGTCAACTAAGGCTATAAAGATATAACTTTCTAAATTTATGTTGTGGCTGATTTAGCCAAGCCCTGATCCTCTGAAGTCATTAAGAACGTTGGAAAATTTTCAGTCACTTCCTTATATGTCACATCACAGGCACAGATGTTGGGTGGTTTTTTTTCCCCCCTCCTTATCTGATGGAAATTTCACTTTACAAATGTAGATTGCATCTTAAGCTCAGCTGTTTCATTTCAAGATAACCAGCGAATTTACACCTTTATCAAACTCATTCTGTGCCCAGGAGTGACACACCACAGCAATCAGTGAGCACCCAAATCAGAGTCCACCGCAGGGAACCGTAACCAGCTGTGAGAAGTTTGGGAAATTGTTTAAATGACCATTGTCACCATATTCAGACAAAACTAAACAAACCCATCTATGCTCCATCAGAAGCAATATTCGTCAAGTGCAAAAGCCAACAATTTCAAACACCAAGGATATTTTCTACGTGAGAAATATGATGCCAAGGGATTCATTTCATGGTGAGTGGGACATGCATTTATTCAGATGTTGGGCTTGGATTTCTGTTATGAAGCCATGAATTGGTTTTCTAAGCTTTCTTTTTTTGTTGTTTTTGAGCCTAGGCTACTAAAAAATGCAGTGTCATTAAAGACAGTCACTGTCCAAATTAATACTGCTAATTTTGCATAAGGGATAATAGAGTTATTCTAGCAGATATGGTAATAGACATTGCTTTTTAGAAGGATATATTTGAGGTTATGATTGCCTTTGCTAGTACTTCCCTGTAAATAAATACATAATCGATTCACACTCGAGCACTGACTCTCCACCATCTGCCAATGATGCCAATGCTAACATGCAAATCGTCACAGATACACTTTAAACCTTGAAATGTTATGTTCACACAATATCTGATTCAAATGCTAGTTCTCCCAGACATCATAAAAATAAAATGTTCTATCCAGTTTGAGAGGTACAAAACTTGCTGGATATCAGCTGCATAGCTCTAGAGTTCAGGACTTCCTGAACATTTGAGTTTTCTTTACTTTTTTTACAAGGAGTTGCAAATTTCAGAATTAGAAACTAGTCAAAAATGCAAGCAACTGCTCATCTGGAAGGTTTCTGGATTGCAGCTTTTTTTCAAACATCTATTTTTCTCTCTGTTTGGGCTCTTTCCACCCAACCTACCATGGCACCGGAAAACTTGGAAAACATTTTGCAGAGAATTGTAATTTGAAGTTTTTCTCGTTCCATGATTTAGCTGTGAAGAGCACATTAATTATAGGTACTAAAAATCATCTAATAATGAAGGTGAGACAGAAATTCAAGGCAATTAGAGCTTAACAATGTTCATTCTGTTAACGTTTACCTGCACCTGCAAGTGTGTACAACACACATTTTCTCTTCACAGTGGCTAATTTGAACCTGCTTAAACCCTGGCGTTGACAGCAAGTGTTCATTTATAAATGTATATTATGCTGCCATACCTGTCCCATGCACATACAGATTTTTCAGCCTTTACACACATCTTACTTTTCATGCACAAATAAACAGATCAAAATCTGTTTTGATGCACTCCTCCAAGGACCATTATATTATTCATGACTATAGATCCTGCAGAAAACTTAAATTAAAAAAAAGAGGTCATTGAGACCTCATTAAGAAGTTAAATTATTATTATAAAATTAATTATTAACTTCTTGTTTCATTTTTACCTAATTCTTAAAATCCCTTCACTACAGAAAGAAATACTGGTAACATAATTTTTCCATTTTTATATATATGCAATGTGCCATTAAATAGATTGTCTGAACATCTAATAAGACACATTATACTCATAATATTTTTATGAGATAGGAAATTTTCACTGTCTTCCTCATGGAGACAGGAAATGGGGAGCAGAGACTTAGTTCCAGTTAAATTCCAATTAATTTTAAATATCTAAATATTTAGCTACTACCTCACCACCCAAAGCTCCAAGAACCTCTCCCTGGGAATAATTTGCTCTGCCTAAGACACGAACATCTTAAGTTCACTTTCCTTTCCCATATACTGCCTGGGGAGCAAAGGGCATCTCACTGAAGTAGGATGAGTCTGTACCAAAATGATTTACAGAGGGAAGAGAAGGAAAAATAAAGTCTTTGTCAGAGGAGAAATTGGTCAGTATCTGTTATATTCCAGACAAGACCTTGGTGACAAGCACCTGCTTATTTGTTAATAAAATATGTTATATAGAGCGTTATCATGATTCCTACTGGGAAAATATCTCTATTTTGATTTATATATATATATACAATTTTATAGGAGATTAATGGATCTTTAGCAATAAAGCACTGAGACTTCAAGTCCCCATTCAGGAAAGTACTTAGCACCTGCTTACTCATAAGCTACATGTCATTGCTGCCATTGAGTTGAGCTCTGCTGATTCTGGACAGTGTTTTGAACCAAATGCTGCTGGTCTCCAGAGTGACAGGCCTTCTATAAACATGACCTCCATGGACTGGGAGTGCAAAATTTGGGGATACACTGAACAGCAAGGGAGAGCTTCATGGCTCAGGAGAGGTACCACAAAAGAATAAGCAGAAATTCCCATTGTCACAGTTAATGGTCAGGGTGGCCCCTTAGACCTATAACAGATGTTCTGTTAACCCCCCTCCCTCCCCAAAGGGGAAGACAGAAGGAATAAGTGAAAGAGACTTAGAGATTAGAAAAACAAGCTAGAACAGCTTTAATGAAAATTAAAATAATAATAATAAATGGAATATATACAAATATATATAAAACCAG
>JANHGN010026050.1:0-19136 GCA_024605025.1 Megaceryle maxima
CAGCAAACAAATTGTCAGTTACAGCAAAATGAAGTTTCATCTTGTCTAATACTAGAACCCTAATACCAGGTGTGGTGGAGCATGTCTGCAGTTTTGCAGGTCCTTCATGGTCCCCTCCTGACACCTGCAGTGAGCCAGAGGACAAACCACTTGTGTAATCCTTACCTCAACTCCATGTCTGTGGGTACTGCTCAGACCCAGAGGCAGCCCATGCCACCCCAAGATGCTCTGCAGGCTGCAACCCCTATGGCCCAGCTCCACAGTGCACTCAGAGGATCAAGCTCACCAACATGGCAGACAAACCCTTACCCGGGGGCGACAGCCCATAACAGCACAGCAACACTTGGGAAAGATTTCACAACTTTTGGATTCACAGCAGCATTTCCTGCAGTATGGGGCAAATGGGGACCAAAAATGGGGACAGTATAGAAATGTGATGCAGGACATTGAACTTTCACCTGGTTGGGATGTACAGATGTGAAATATCACCAACACCTTTTCTTCTTTTCTCCAAGCATCCAGAAACTCACAGACATGAATTTCAAGATTAAAGAACATTTCCTCTTCTGACTACTCTGTAGAGAGAAAAAACCCCACCCTAGTCCAAAAAATGCTTATAGGATGACAGTAAAGGCCAAAGACCTTTTCCAGTGATGTTGTCCTGCAATAATAACCTTAGTCCCAAGCCTGGAAGAAGATTCAGGTGGAAGAAGTTTGTCTGCACTTGTAGATCCCTTTAAATCCAATTGGATGTCATTTGCCAAGGCTGATTGCATCAAAGAGGGCATGTGAGATTGACAATTCTCTTTCATTCCCAGGCTTTAAGATTTAGCCTTCTAATTAATACAAACTTTTAACCTCAGTGTATGGGTCCACCTTTACAAATAGCTTGGCAAGTATGTGAGCCAAAGAAGATGCTGACCTTATCAGCTGGCTTATGAGTTGCAACATGTCAGCTATATTGAAATAATTTCCACACAGAAACCTCCCAGATGACTTACTGGGTTTTCATTTAAGCTATCTGGTGTCCATCAGGGAGGAAACGTTTGGCTGGGAGTGCACATTTGTAGTCACTGAGAAGAGAGGCACACTACAGTTTTGCGCTCCAACTTCCAAGAGCTTGCGCCTGCGCCTTTCCTAAGCCAGCTGCCCTTGTACATCCAGCTGCTGTGACTCACACAGCTCTATTTCAGTCCAGGTTTTTTTGTGATCCCTTCGCTTTGTAATTAGAAGTGCCGCATAGTGTAGCTCAGTTGTGTGATGAAGGATAAGGAGGATGAAGCAGCAAAAAGCTGCAGAAGGATGCCACCTTTCACCACCTGCTCCCCTGCAGAGAGGCAGCTGCTGACACCACAAGGCTTCCTGAAGCTGCTGAGCTCCCCATGCAGTGGGGCACAGAGCAGAGCAGCACATTTTGGTACTTCAGGCAGCAAGCTTTGTGCAACTGTCCTTTCCCTGCATGTGAAAAATCAGTGGATCCCCTGATACCAAGCTTTCTGTGAAAATTGCTCAGCAGTTGTGGGACTGATTAACAGACATCCATGGAGCCTGGGCTCTGTGAGCATGAGATCAATATCTCCTTTGCCCAAGGAGTGGAGCGCAGGGTTGGCCATAGACCCTCCTATATGTGAGCAAAGCCACTTGCAGCCTTGGTCCTTGCCCTACAGCAAAGACAGGAGGAATAATGACTTAAAAGAACTCTTTGCAGCACACACTGAAGGGAAAAGCAGAGGGCAGGGAAACAGTACTGGTTAACAGTCTTTACACAGGCCCATGGTACAGGAGAGGAAACATGGGTGGGGAAGGATAAGGGCATGCTGGTCCTGGATCAGCAAACAAACATCTAGCTAGTGAGATGGGGTGCTATGTAGCTAGGACGTATGGGATAAGTGCTGCTGGACTATTTATGCTTATTCGGGATGATTATGTCTCTACTGCTGAAGTCCTAATGCTTTCACTCATTTATCCTGCCTAACCCAGCCATGCCTCCATTCATCAGGAAATGTTTTTATGGCCCCACTCTACTGAAAAGGGCTGCCCCAAGCAACAAAGCAAAAATAAATAATCAAGGGAAAACCATAGGCCTGTTGAAAAAAAGCAAACACCTAAGACTAACCCTTAGAAAGGCTCTGGGATGAAAAAAGCCAACATGCTGTAGCATTGCAAAAGGAAATAAAATGCTCTGAGAGGCAAAACAAGTCTTTCTACATCCTCCTTCTGACACATGCAGCTCCTCAGCTAGGCTGGTGAGCTGAGCAGGCAGAGAGGGTAATTCACTGAAAACTGGAGCCTCTATTTAGATTGAGGAGAGTCTGCACAATTGAGAATCCATAGCTTTTTCAGCCACAAACACTATTCAGCTCTTATGTGGACAAACATGGACATTTCCCAAGGCCAATACTGGATTTTTGCCATGAGCTGCATTCCTGCTGAAACCACACTTAGTCTGAAACCTATGTGAACTACCTATTTTCATTTGGCTATAAGGAATTCAATGCACTGGACAGGGTATAACATCTATCACACATCCACATAAGCACTGTTTACTTTTGTTAAACAACACTTAAACAGTTACTTACTCTTGCTTTGCATCCTCCAGATGAGAACATGCAAGGAGAATCATGGCACTTCATTTCACGTTGTTTGTGAATGCATACTATACAAAGTGGGCCTTCTGTAGCACATTGATGAGCCTACCTAATTACATATATGTGTACAACTACAGAATCACAGAATGTTACAGGTTGGAAGGGACCTCGAAAGACCATCTAGTCCAAACCCCCTGCCAGAGTAGGATCACCTAGATTAGGTCTCAAAGGAGCGCATCCAGGTGGTCCTTGAACATCTAGTGTCGACAAACCGAAATCAAAGTCTGCTTTGAAAAAAAAAAATCACTGGTGTTACACAGAATAAGTCACAGAAAGTAGATGTGCAGCTACATTCAGATTACTGTCTGGAAGACAGAGAAGAAAACTGTGATTGAGCAAGGCTTCTGTTTTGGTCCAGGGCTGCTGTTGACTCCCTCTCACCTTCAGCAACCTCTTTGTCTCAGTTTCTCCAGCTGTGAAAGGCAAGCTTCATAACGTTTATGTAAAAGGTGTGCCAGTGAGAGCTATTGGCTGTGTCCTTGCAAATGCTAATTAACTGGTGGTGATGCACAGCCCAGAAGAAGGCGCTACTGTATGCACCCTTTGCAGTGCATCTGTGGATTGGTGCTACAGATAAAAGAGAGGGCTGCATAACCTAGGTGCAGTACGGAGGCAATTACCACAGGGATAAATTTACAGCCTGGACAAGTACAATTTTGGGAAGAAGCATGCAGGGGTGGTGGGAAACATGCAGCATGGTGTGTTTTGCTCTGCATTTTCAGCTTGCTTTTCCACTTGTGCTTAATCTGATTTTCTAGTAAGTGATAGTCTATTGATCCAAATTCACCTCTGATTACGTCCAACATCCTGAGAGACATTCACCCACACATACACCCAGCAAATGACAAAAAAAGGAGCTGCTGAAGAGAGTACATATTTCTTAGACTGTACATGTGAGTAGAAAGATAAAAAGTGAACTCTAAAGTATGGCCCCTTATAATTAAGAGACTTTGTCCTGTAACTAGATGCCGTGTTGTGTTGACATCTGTCTTCCAACAAGATAATATTTTGTCCCGTTTGATCAGAATACAGTGAATATGATGGAGTCTGGCAAGTTTTTCTACCTTAATTCAGGAAAGCACATCAGTTTCACGAACATCTAGATTGTACACTACTGAGGGAAAGGGGTGAGTACACAGGCACGTGTGTGTGCATGTGAACACCTCCATACACGTGCACTTACTTGGCTATGAAGCCAGTGATCAGTAAGTTTGCAGTGTAGAGGTAAGAAGGAATGACTTTATTCTGTAATCCATAAAAGCCTCTCTTATCATAACTGCATCTTGTGTGAGCCCTTTTCCCTTCCTTCAGGGAGATTATAGCATTTGGCAGAACCCCAGACCAGGGATGGGACAGGTACAGAGTTTTCCATCAGCTCCCATCTCTCCAGTGTCCATCTGACACAAAGTTCTCTCCTTGTTCCTCTTCCTTTTCCATTGCAGGCAAGAGGAGGACTTCTTCAACAGACTAATAGCAAAAGGCTCCATTTGCAGTGCTTGCTGTCCTTTCACAGTAAATAGCCAATATTCACACCATTCACTACAAGTCACTATGATGAGATGATTGATGAGTAAGCCCATACTGCACTCTGGGTAGGCCATATAAATCCCACCCAGATCTCTTTTCCCTCCATAAGCATATAATCCACCTAGCTATTTAGCCTGGGGCTCAATTTATCAGTACAGCTTCACTTTACTGAGAATGAAATGCCAGGTCAAACAAGAGGAGCAGTTGCTTCTCTGTGCTGCATCTTGCAGGGGAAAAATTTCCTGCTCTCAAAAGTGTGGGAAACTTCTTTCCCGAGCAAGCAGAAAAGTTGAAGCTATACCTCCAGAGCACTTAGGGGACGCACAGGGCTGGATGTAGCAACACACGAGCGGAGAACCCCACAGAAAAGTGACAAGATTAAAGGATCTTCTCTCCCCCGCCCCCCTCTCCCATCCCTCCCCCGAACGGGTAGCAAAATCAAAGTTAAAAATGTATCTATGGAAGGGACTGATGAAAGATTAATAATTAATTTTAGAGCAGCGATACAGCATTTTTTGAAATGTAAATTTGATGCGCTAAAGTGGCATATTATGATAAGCAGGAGCAACAAGGGAGAGTGAGTACAGGAGGGCCTGTTGCTCAGAGACAGGCTAGTGAGGAACACTTACAGCCAGCTTTAGTTTTTTCTCTTTCCCTCCCTCTCTCTTTATGCAAACTTATTATCTGAACTTAGGAGATTTTGAAGAAGTTTAAGGGCTGCATATCTGAGGCACAAAGTCTTCAGAGCGCATCTCAGCTGCAGTTTTGCCTTGAAAGCTAAATCTCTAGTTGCGCATTGCCATCCAGTGTCTCCCTATACTTCATTTCTTCTGACCGCTCCTGTCGCAGTGATGCTAACCATCCGATTACAGTACTAAGACTTTCCCTTCTGCTTCTAATATTTGGATTTAATTTTCTACCCCTTTCTACCCTCTTCCCTCCCAGCTCCCCTCCTCCATAGCTCAACATCTTTTGAACCATCTTCTTTTGTGCTTTTCCCGTTCATGGTGCAGGCTCTTTTACTCTTTCTTTCTCCAGCCCTGTTTACATGAGGGCTTTGAGAGCAGCTTCACCGTGCGCTCTCATGAGAGTTGTGCAAATTGCACCAGTGCTTCAGTTGGAAGAGACACTCATCTCTGGAGCCCCATGCTGTGCAAGAGTGCATCAAGGCCAAGTAAGCCCCTTGATGCTGCCTCACGCTGTGATCCTCCTTTGCACAGTGTCATGTGTCAGGATGGTTTTCCCACAATGCATTCTTTAGTTCAGTGTCAGGGAAAAAAAAAAAAAGAACAAATAATCTGCTGCCGTCACAAACACATTACCTGCAGGGCAAGGAGAGGAGACGGTCTTCTTTCACTGAATCAAATTCACTCCCTAAAGTTGCCTTTGGACATGTATTAATTAATTAGTGTCCAGGCGGTCCAGCCTCTGCCCCTTCCAACTTTTTGCCCAACATGTGTTGTCTTTTTGCAAACAGTGGGAATTTTGTAAAGCTGTTAAAGAAAAAAAAAAAAACAAAAAAAAACAGCCCTTGTGCTTCCATCCCCCTACTTGGATTAAAATGATGGTTTTATTTATGCATATTGACAGACCTATGCTTCGCAAGTACAATTAATACCACATAAATCATTCATATCCCTGCCCTGTCATTTATGGGAATATAGCATAAACTCCATATCCTTATCTTAATTAAACTGATAATGCACCACAGATACAGCTCCCAAGTGCATCTGAAAACAGCACTGAACAGTGCTGTCTCTCTCACAAGCACATGCTTGTACAGGGTTTTTACTGCACATCCAGAGGTCACTTGCAGCAGCAGCTGGACAGACAGGCAGGCTCTGCAGCCCAATCAGAGAGCAGAAATCAAGCCCTGCATTGCTATTCAGTTTGTTGGGGAATTTTCAACACCGCCGTGCAGTTTGGTATTTCTCCCGTGGGGAACCCACACAGCCATGCAGCCGAGCCTTGGGTGTCAGCAGTGAGGCACCCACATGCACTTCCAAGCAGGGGTATTCCAGCAAAACCAGGCACCACCACAGCACAGGAAGACCCAGGATGGCTGGCATGGGGATGGGGCCAAGCAGGGAGGAGAAATTGGGGCAGGACATAGGCAAAAGTTGCAGCAAAACGATTTGAAACCAGCCAGCACTTCTGGATGCAGAGGGACAGGCCGCAGTGCAGCACTCTGCCCAGGGCCACGTGGAGAGTCAAAGGGGCACTGCAGCCACTCCCCTGTGCCTGAAGGATGGCAGGCTAGGTGCAAGGAAGGTGCTGCTGGCTTCTCTTTCCCTCCCATCAGACTCACACACTGGCAGTGTTTGCCCTGTTCAGGGAAGGCTGCAAACTCCTCGATGTAGTTCCCCTTCTCCTCTTCTTCCCCAGACCTCTGCCTCCCCTCCAGCTCTCTCCACTATGGGCCATTTTGCAAAACTCCTTGTGCAGGGTTAGCTGGCAGGGTGATAGGGTATGTGTCTGTCTGATGTCACCCCAGAGGAGATCAGGAGAGAGGGGTAGGCTGATTTCTGGGAAGGAGGAGAGCTCCATCAGTGCAGCTGGAACAAGAGGTAGGCCAGGGTAAGAAGAAATATTCCAGGAGAGTATTTCTTTCGATTTGCCTCAGGAAAGCATCCTCATTCAAGAGGAGCACTTAAGCATTTGCTTACGTTTAAGCACATGCTCAAATCCTGTTGGCCTAAACAGAAATGAAGCATATGTGTTTAAAAAAGCATATGCTTAAGTGCATTCTTCAAACAGGAGAGATGAGGGCAATTAAGCACTTATCTATATGCAAGCTAACTATCTGTCATTTACATTTAGTCATTGTAATGCATTTTGGACAGTGAACAATTCTGGCAAGGAATTTTCTACTAATCATTTCACAACATTTGAAAGCTTTAATGAAAGACAACATTCCCTCTTCCTTTGAAATAAGATTTTCTCCCATAAATAAATAAATAAACCAAACTGTGGATTTTGTAATTTCAATTTTTTTGAGAAGGTAGCAAATAGCACCGGAATGTAAGCTGCAATCTGTGTCCACTCTGGGTCATTTCACCAGAGAGAGACATCTTGCATAACTATGAAAGGAGACAAAACTGTCATTTAAGTCTTGAAACACAGAATAAACTTTTTCCCATCCATTGTTCTCTTGTATATGTGTAAATGTTACCTTTAGCTGGCATGATTTGATTTAGACCTTCCCCACATTGCAGCTGGTTTAATGGAATGCCATAATAGTGTCACACGGTTATTCTTGCAAAACAACTACTAAATGTTGATGTTACTTATTGTAGCAATATTTATGTGAGAATGCTGCAAATACTTGGGAAAAGGTTTTAAAGGTTGAAAGGCGAGTATAGCCATAAATTATAAGTAATGCTGCAGTTGGGAAGTGACATAAAGTTCAATGGCCTCAGCTTTCAACACTGTGTGCTCATTGTTTTGGACACTCATGTGACTGCGATTCGGCCAGGCAAGGGATGTTTCTCTCCCTTGCTGGATGGGATTTCAATACAGGATTGTGGAATTTTTTTAAAGTGATTCTCTAATGTCTATTGT
Organism: Megaceryle maxima; assembly: GCA_024605025.1. Classification (NCBI taxonomy): domain Eukaryota; kingdom Metazoa; phylum Chordata; class Aves; order Coraciiformes; family Cerylidae; genus Megaceryle; species Megaceryle maxima. Next base: position 7,737 of record JANHGN010026050.1, read on the forward strand.
GTAACTTTCTCATCTCCAACACAAGAATTGGCCTAAAAAGTCTGAGTGACTGAAACAGAGAATGGAGTTCATACTAATGCTGGCTTACAAGATTAATTCACATTTTATTTTCTTATAACGCTGAATGGAGAAACAGAAGACAAAAACACAGTGCTAGCCAGTAAAGCAGATTTGTTTGTTTGAGGGTTATTTACAGAGTCTTTGAACTTTTTCTTGGGAGGCTTCTACCCAGCAAAGTGTAGAGAAACTGAGAGCCAGAGCAAACCAAAAGGTTCACAGTGCCGCTGGCACAGTGGAGTTTCCCTACCAGGCAGAGGACATCTGGGGCAGTGATGACATGGAGGGAAGGAAGAAGGGATGGAGCCGGCACAGGGAGCCTGGGGGAAGATCTGCAGAACTAGGCTGGCTACTGCTGTCCCCTGCCGTGGCCATCACTATTTGATCTCATGCTCAGCAGAAGCCTGCTGGCTTCTCTTGGGCTGTGACACAAGCAAAGGAAGCAGCAAAGCCAGGATAACCTTGCTGCTCACAACAGCCCACGGCATCTTTTGCCTGTATCTAGACTAACACAAGGGAAGCCTGGAAAAGATAAGATGCCATATTGCAAGATCGCTCCAAACTGTCCTCAGACATACCATGCCATCTTCCTACTGACATTCTTCTTAGGCAGTGGAAGACCTTATGGTTTATGTCGATTAGATTGGTCCCTTTATAAAGTTCATTTTTAAAATGGAAGTGTCGGTTCTCCAAGTGTTGCAGCACACAGAGGGTCCCCCCAGCCTCCCATCAAGAGTGTTTTTAACATGCCCGAAGGGTGCAGAGAGGAGACAGTTGTACCCAAACCAGTGGGTTTACTTTGTGGGCAAGGAAGGGTCTACATACTAAACTGAACAAACCTCAGAGAGTATCATTAAGTGTGATTAGACTCCAGTCTATAAAGCCCATAAGAAATGTACCCGCTATTCTCTGTACCATACTCTGTCCCCCATGCTTCTTTCTGCCTTGCATCCCCTTCACCCTGCCCCTGCCAGTGCCAGTCCCTGGTCAGCTCCAGCCAGAATGGAAAGTGTTTGCCATTTAGCCACCGTTAGCTCACTGTAGGAACATGCCAGGATTTAGAGTACTGTCATATGAGTAATACTGGTCCTGCAGTTATGGAAAGATCTCCAGCAATGTCCACATCTTTGAGACAGCTCCACTTTTCCTTCAGTTTTGGTCTTTTGCTGGGGTAAGACCTCCAAATCTCTGTGCAAAATGGTATCAGCAGGATGTTCATGAAGTTCCTGGGTAGTTCCCTCATGTCAGGACCACTTTGGTGACATCCCAAGGGTTATCAAGTTCCCAATAGGCTGTCTTGTTGCCAAAACCTCAGAAATCATCCCTGAGCAAGTGGGATCCTCTTCTCCCCTGTCCTTTGGCTGGAGAAGCTCCTTCTGTTCAGTGGCAGTAGTGGAAAACATAAGAATGGCTAGAGACAACTCTGGCACCTAGGGGTTGTTCCACCACTGTATAAGCCTCCCTGACCTGGCAATGTTTCCAGGAACAGGAGCACTTTGGAGATGGAACACTTTGCCAATCAGGGCTTAGACATCTGTTCCCTGTCCTATCATGGTATTGAACATTTTATGCAAGCACACATGGCTACAGGTGCATGCATTTGCACAGTGTTTACAACACACATTGCTTAATCTCCATTTATAAAAAGTCTGCAATTGATCAGTTACATTATTTTTCCTCTGATTTGAACAGGTTGGTTGATAAATGGGACAGCCTGTAGCAACATTCTCTTCTGCCAAGGCAGGAGGAATGGGAAAGCTATATAGATAAGCTTTTAGCAAAGTTGCAAAATGTCATTAGCACATAAAACCTAAAATCACCATAAGCCCATAAAAACTATGGTAAGTGAACAAGTAAAATCACAGTAAGCCTATAATCACATAAAACCTATAATAAATTGCTGTTGTATAGTAAAAGCTGATTAAAAATTGATTAAAACAGTTCAAACTATGTAGATCTCACCTGAATGCATCACGTGGTGTTTATACTACCCTGACTTGCAAGGAGCCGTTTGTGATGGTGGAATACAAGTTCTGCTTACCTGTACCAGACCTGCAAATCAATAACTTACAGTGTTCAGAGACCATGCCAAATATAAATACTCTGCTTGAACACAGTAAACATGCAGGCACATTGTCAAAAGCACAAATATGCCACTGGCCATGTTACATGGCTGACAACAATACTGTCTTTCTTTCAGTGCCCTCTTTTCCTCAGAAACTGCTACTGCATGTAACGTAACCTTTCTTCATGACAGCAGAGGAATCTTGAAACACAGCTAAGGAATTTAAGGTCCCAAGTATGAAAGCAAGTGCCAACATCTTGCTGCAACCATTTCTTCAGCCAGCTGTTGTGGGGACAGAGTCAAGACAAGCTCTGCACTCCAGGCAGTGCCACAAAGGTCCCTTCCCTCTCTTGCAAATCCTGGGGCTCCTATTCCTGCTCTGTGTGACTATATGAATTAACTTCACCCTATTGTTTTCCCTGCCTCCACCAAAGAACAGCAGCCACAGCATTTCATCATGTCAGTCTGAGTCTGCCATAGATCAATCACTTCCTGATGATGTCTGAATCTCAGGAAATGCTCCCCAAGTGCCAACTGTAGGATGCTCCACTGTATAAATGCAGATTCACTGTGTCAATATCTCACCCTTAGCAGAAAAATAGCTCACACAAGGTTTCCATGATCTATCCCATCATGGCCATGGGCAGCAGTAAGAAGACAAGTTCACAAACTTCGGCATATATATACATCTGTAGCAGGGTTGCTTGGAGCAGCCTTTTCTGGTCCCTCCACACCAAACACCCTCAGAGATGAGCACTCTCAACAGCATCAGTATACCCCTCAGCTGTATGAAGAATAGATCCACCTGGCATAAGGACCCATTGTTTCCATTAGAAACATGATGTAAAGCAGCACATGGTTTGTGCTGGTGGCCCCATGAGACCTGGTACCACATAAGCTGGTGACCAGTAATAAGCAATTTATCTTCTGAATCCCAATAGTTTGTTTGCAGGTAGTCCCAACAAACAAAACAAAACAAAACAAAAAACAAACAAACAAACAAAAAAGTCTAAATTCACCAAATACCCTGTTTATTGCAGGTCTTTTATTCTGTCCTTCTGGCAAAGATGATATTCAGACAGTGAAATGAGCATGAAATATATTCCCAGAAGTAATGCAGAGTATTGGAGTTAAGAATTGTCTTTTCAAAAGATGGTTATAATAATCACAGAATCACAGAATTGCTCAGGTTGGAAAAGACCTTAAAGATCATTGAGTCCAACCTCAACCTAACCCTACTACCCTAACCCTAACAACCCACTGCTAAACCATGTCCCTGAGCACCACACCTAAATTATTTTTAAACATATTCAGGGATGGTGACTCAACCACTTCCCTGGGGAGCCTGTTCCAGTGCTTAACAACTCTTTCTGTAAATAATTTTTTCCTGCTATCCAACCTAAACCTACCCTGGTGCAATCTGAGGCTATTTCCCCTTGTCCTGTCACCTGTCACCAATGAGAAGAGACCAACCCTGCTATCACTAAAACCTCCTTTCAAGTATTTGTAGAGAACCATAAGACTGCCCCTCAGCCTCCTCTTCCACAGACTAAACAGCCCCAGCTCCCTCAGTCACTCCTCACAGGGCATGTTTTCCAAACCCTTCACGAGCTTTGTTGCCCTCCTTTGGACCTGCTCCAGCATCAAAATGTCCATTCTGTATTGGGTTGTCCAAAACTGCACACAGTACTTGAGATGGGGCCTCACCAGTGCCGAGTACAGGGGAACAATCACTTCCCTACTCCTGCTGGACACACAATTTCTGATACAAGCCAGGATGTCATTGGGCTTCTTGGCCACCTGGGCACACTGATGGCTCTTATTCAATCAACTGTCAATCAATACACCAAGGTCCTTTTCTGCCAGGCAGCTTTCCATAATGATTAAATGAGAATTTTCAGAAAGTCTGTTCAGCTTTTCTAACCCAAAATACAATTTTCAGATCAACTTTCAAATTGAAGTCCCAAGAAATGCCTGAGACAAAGAAAAAGAAAATTAAAAGATCTAGTTGCTGGTGTGATATCTTTCTGTTAAGGAAACTGTGTACGTTGTCTAGGAGAGGGAGAGGCAATGGGAAAAGGCAAGGGCAGACAAGGTGAGGAAAAATATTTTAAGAATTACTTTATTCCTCACTAAGAATCTTTCTAACTTTTAATATTTAACTTCAATTTGGCTTTAAAATTACTATGTAATCAATTTATTTCTGAGTTTTAAACTATGAAGGAAATTATCAAAGATACTGAATCTAAAAGAAAATGCATGTAATTTAGTAAGGTCAAGACAAAATAAACCCAACCAATCCAAATGTCAATCTGAGTCAAAGAAGAAGAAGATATGAAGCTGTGGGAGTTTGTCTTCAAAGCTACAGTCTCTTAGACAGCCAATTAAATGAATGACTGAAAGTGGTGGTTTGGGATGATTTTGGAGGCTTCCAAAGAAATACCATTAGTAGCTGGCAAACTGTAAAGCCACCATTAAAAATAACCTTGAAGTTGATATGATTTTCATAGAAGGTCTATCCTAATAAAAACTACTACAGGGGCTACAAAGCTGGTCAGAAGAATCATCTATTCCTTCTTGTCTTCTTCAGTGTATGTCTACAGTATATGCTGCCTCATTTAAAGTTAAAGAATGATGTCCATGGGGCAAGCAGTTGTTGAGTTATCTATAAACTCAATTCTTCCAAACATTTAGGAAGAAAAATTCCTTTTGAATCTATTCAATGTACATTTTGGTCTAATCTCCTGGCAGCCTCTCCTTAGCCTACTGCTGGCTGCAAAATTGACCCAGAGCTTGAGTTGAGATGTTCATTTGGGGTGAGTCACAACTTCTGGAAACAAGATGCAACAACACTTCTGATGCCTATTTGAATGAAGTGGACATCACTGCACTGCATCAGATCATCTTCAAGCCATATGGGAGATCCAAAGATCACTATTGTCTATCATAATTTAACTTCTTAACCCGTAAATGCATATTTTTTCTATTTCATCATCATTACACTCTTCATAGCTGGTTAGATCCTCAGATAAAGGTGTTTGGGTTTTTTTGCCTTGAAAAAGTAGTACTTAGGCTCTGCTTCAGCAAGGCATCTGAGTTTATTCTTAGCTTTTATTTCAGACCACTCTTCAAGGAACATCACTACAGCTTAACAGCTATACTGTAATTAAGAAACACACTGGGGACAAGATTCAGACTGCCAGTTTTACTTAGGAAAACCACAGGCTTGTTAGTCAGAGGAAAAAAAATAATCTTATTGAAGGAGAGGTTCCTTCTGCCAAACTTTAATTGCCTAAGTATGCCTAGACTGCATATATAGTCTGTGGCAAGAAGCAAACATTTCCAGAGTGGAATTCATGTCTCTTACCTTAGATAGCCACCTGGGATGAAACAATAAAGAGTTTCAAATTCATGCTGTCATGTCTTTAGTGACACAGAAATGTACAGATCTAAAGAAAACAAATCTTTATGATCCCTCTCTCTTCTTCTTCTGGTTTCTTTCCTCCTCAGCTTGTCCATTGGTTTGAAGAGACATTCTCCTACAAAGCAGATCTTTTTGACCCTTCTCTGCTCCTGCTTATGACACCTTCCAGACCATGATGCCTTGCTGGTTGGTGGGCAGATGATACATGCTCAGACAGTCTTTCACCAGTATTTCCCCAACATCTCCCGAGAAAACCTTTCTTCTATGAGGAATATCCTTTAATTGTGTGACCTTCTAATCAGCTTCATCGAACACAGAAGAACTCTACTATTTATATATCTTTTCTTTCTGAACTATATAGGAAAAATGGGTTTGTTCTAGGCAGAATCTGCCTTTTTGCCCCAGTGGCCTTCATGTGAATGCCCCATCAGCAGAAGATGATGAGTTCCCATCTTTAGCCTTTCTCAGGTGGTAGAACTTGTCCTAGCTATTCCTCAGCTTCATCCTCAGTAAGGAAGGAAAAAACCTCAGATAATTCATCCATTTTCCATATTCAAAATGGATTTATATGGAGGATTCCCGTGTCAAAAACATTAAGTGCTCCATATGCAGAATGCCTAGTCAAGAACACCCAGCAGTGCATGGTGCTCTGGGGCTTCATAGCACCAGTTAAATCCAGGCTTCTCCAAACAGATCCTTATATGCACTTCTTGTTCACCTTTAGGCACCAAAACAAATGTCCAGAATACTTAACTACTTTCTTGGATGTTACAAGGAAAAGCAAGCAGTAGATTTAGCCATTTCCAGGCAACCTTATTAAAGGATTGAGAAATATTTAATTCAAGCTTCAGGATATTACATGCACCTTCTTAACTGGACCTAGAGATTCAGTCCTACTAATTTCAAAGGCCTGCTGATCTATACAGCAAAATGAGATCATTAGTTGGCTGAATTCAAAACATAATGAAAAATATATATTTTTTTGCAACATGCTAGCATTTATTAATTAATATATGTACACTAGAATCTTACTGAAGAAGTGTTGTTTGGAAACTTATCAGCAGGCAAGAAGTTATGCAGCTCTCCTTTAAATTGCTTTTTTCCTTCCTTGCTCTGTGCCACAACCATACAAGAATCATTAATTTTATTATCTCCTGAACATTCACCTTTTTTTCAGTGCATTACAATTACAAGGACACCTGCTCTGGATGACTCTGTGTCTATCCACCATGGACAGGACTCAACAGTGTTTCTCACTAATCACTGCTGTGTGCAAATAAGGTGTGGTCAAAAGTATGTTGGGGTACCAGGACAAGTTTGTGGAAGGGTTTATACTACTTATAACCTCTGTGTCTTTGTTTTTCTTTTCTAAGATATGGATTTGTGGGTTCTATTGTCTGTTTTTGAATTCTGCAACATTTTTCAGAGTTTACTGTTGTATTAAAACCCCAGTTGCATAAGTCATGTCAAGATATAGAAGCAGTCATGAAAAGGTAATAGCAAAATGAGGAAAAAAAAAAAAATGTTTAAAGACAAGTAATTAGCATTGGGCTGTGTCTCATGACTTTCTAAAAGGTCCAAGATGTAGCAACCAAAGCAGAGCTAAGTGTGTAAGTCAGGAAGGCTTGTGCACCCTGAACTACTGAAGTAGTTCACAGTAGAATCGCACAAATCTCTCCCTTGGAGTCACAAGTTTGTCTTAGTTTGCAGGTATTTGCATGGGATATGTCAGCCTACCTGGATTTAGTGGGCTCCAAAACAAGTGGATTTGGGTTTTTCCACAAACATAAGGTCAGTAATCACTCTCAGGCTCCTTGAATACTATTCCTCACCTATCAGTACCGTATCGGCAAAGAGGACACTGTGGGCTCAGACTGTGTGTACCTGAATCTATGCAATCTTCAGTGAGCTAAAGATGCATTTCTTTGTGTGGTCCTGCTCTCAGATCTAATTCCTGTTCTTCTACAGCAGCAGCTACAGATAAAACAGGAGTGGGTTCCCTCATTAAGCCTCTCACCTTGCACTGACACAAGCAGCATTCCTCACAAGTACTGGGTTATCCCAGCCTGTCATTGCTGTGCTCTACACCATGCCAATGCCTTTTTCTTGCAAGCTGGCGTGCTGCCAAGGGAGCAGAACTGCCCACTGTGCTGGGTGCTGACACTGTAATAGCCACGTATGTAAGCAAAAAAGCATCCTTTTCTCTTCCTGTTCTGATAACCCATCACAAGTGCGTGGGGGCAGACAGTCTTGCAAACTTTACATCACGATTAATAACAGTTGTAGCTTCCCAATGGCAGGCAGTAACCAGGAGTACTCCTGTGTAAGGGATGTTTGTCTTTCCAGGGGCTTGTCTGTGACACATCTGTGGCTGAAATGCTATGGAGAAACAAGGCAGTAGCTCTTACTCAAAACTAAATCTCCTCATCCGCAAGTATCTTACTTTGTCTAAAAATAAAACAAACAGATTCAGAGTCTTAGTCCATTTGCCGTTGTTTCAGCTTCATTATACTATTGTCTTCAATGATGCTTGGCCTTGCTTCCCAGATACAGGTGAAGTTGGTCCACACTGAAGTCAGTTATCTCTGTAAGAAAAGATTCAATATCAAATCTCTGTCTCTGGCTTTTCTCAGCACTTGCCCTTTCACTTACAAAGCTTGTTTATGGTGCAAACGATTTACAGAAGTCTGACAGCAGTTCAACAAGGTGAAAAGCAAAAGGCAGAAGAACTCCACATTTTCATCATGTCACAAACATGATAGAACAACAAAAACAATTCCATTTTCTGCTTTTTCCTTTCAGTAGTGATAAAGTCAGATCTCTGAGGAGGTATTACTGTGAAACTAACACTTAAATATGTGCCTTTAAGGCTTTTTTTTTTCCTTATTGTTTTCCCTTTAAAATGAAGTTTTAAAATACGTTGGGGATTTGGTAATGCCTATAATTCTGTCTCTATATTTCTGCCTCTCTGAGATTTGCTTCTTTGTGTCTTTTAGTCCAAATTCGTCTCTGGTGTAAGCAGGCGCAGCTCCCTCATCTTCCACGAAGCTGCATCTATTCAGCCAGATGTGCCAAGACAGACATTTTGGGGATGCATCCCCTGCAATTATTTACTTCCTTCCATACCTTAATTTCAGTGCCAGGATCTTTTGTCCCATGGTCCCCACAGTGATCCTCTTTGCTGGTGAAAGGAGCAGACTGGAAGGTGAGCTGTGACACTGTGCCCCAGAACCTGGGTCCCTCCCTTCTTATATGGTTCATGTTGACCTGTACTGTCATGTGCCTGACATGATGGTGTCCCATGTGGTGGGGAGACGACACCTCAGCAGTCCCAAATAAATTTTCTGGAAGTCTGGTAACATCTGCTTCTTCAGAAAAGCCAGCTGAAGAGGAAGTGATATCAAGCTTAGCCAATAGAGTGGGATGCCTGAAGCAGAAGGAGCTACTACCCAATTATTACACAGATCACTATTTGTACCTTTTTTTTTTCTTTCCCCACCCCCACAAGCCACAGCACTCATCACTAATTTTATCCAGAATAACTACGGGAAGGGTAAGGGAGAAGGGAAGGAAAAGGGGAAAGGAAGAAGACTGGCTGACAGGCAGAAGCAGGCTCAAGCTGGTCTTTTGAAATGTTTTGACACAAAATGATCTCTTGAAAACCTGTACTCCTCATCCCAGCTGAGGGACACAAATGCATCTCCAGATAAGACCTGCATATGCCTCTGAGAAGATACTGGCCTGTGACCTATGTTTAAATTGAAAGTGTATATAACAGCACAAAAAACTCTTGAGGAAAATCACAAACACTCACATATGGCTGCACTTCCACCATTGGATCCACAAAGACCAAACCTGGGGCTCTGCTCTCACTTAACCCCTCTAGTTTGTGTCAAAAATGCATATCAGTGGGTACCCATGAAACACTGCAACCAGTGAAGTCTGTTTTCATGGGAGTTGTTTGCAACAGTAGGATCTACTGACAAAGAAGATGGAATACACCAGAGAGAAAAACATTTCCAACCATGTCCTCTGTGCTATGTCCTATTCTTCCCTAGGAAACAGTAAAGGAGATTTTTAAAGATGTTAAGAACATACTGGTTTTAAGTTGATTTCAATTTACAGAGACATAGAGTGACTTTCTGTTGGTTTGGTTGATTATCCCAAATAGTACTGAGGCAAGATTAATATCTATGATCTCTCAGCCCAAATATTATTGTGGGCTATTGAACATAAGCCAAATGAGGACAGCTTCACCCAGCACTTTAGTCTGAAGTCTTGACTTCAGCAGATATGGTACATAGCAGTGGGCTTTGTGATATTAGAAACTCCCTCAAAAATGTCTGTTACAATGCAAATCAAATTATTCTGCTTCCTCTCTCTGCTACAGATTTCCTGGAGGATTTGGGTAAAATCCTTCACCAGCACTAAGTGTCCGTCCCTCCAAAATGAGGTAAGTACTCGCCATTGGCAGAGATAGGTTTTAAGAGAGGTAAGTAAGGAAAGTTCACAAAATGTGCTGAATTCCCCATTTGACAGGGTCAGAAAAGTATTATTAGCTGCAGTCATGTTCTTATTTATTCTGCTCAAAGCATGAGAGGGACCACATTTCCAAAGGAATCTCAATTCATCTTTCTGTTTGGACAGACACTGTTAAACAGCAGATCTCAGTCATGTGCCTTTCCTCACTTGGATTCTATGTTTCTCCTCAATGGAAGTAAAAGTCTTGCAAATATATATGCATTTTGTAACAACAGTCTTCTAACTTCTGCAGCAACCCCATGTCAGCATGGGGGTGAGGAGGGTTGGGGATCACTGTTCTGTACCCCCACTGCACCTGGATGAGAGAAGGGATTTGCTTTCCTCCCTTTTCCTTCTGTGGGAGGAATCCTGGGGGTTGGTTGGAAAAAGATTTCTGGTCACTGCAGGAATGGAGAGGGGGATGATGCACATTCATTCACCACCCTGTCGGCAGGAATAGCCTTCCACCTATTAGTTAGTCCATTGAGCTATGCGCTCTTTCCTTTCTCTGCCTGCTGACCCAGACACATGCCTTTCTCCCTGGTCCTGGTGTGAACTGGAAGTAGTGTGATAATAAAACTACAACTGTGATGCTCTCCTCTACAGCAGACTTATGCATCCCACCTCCCCTGGCCCAACTATCTCTTGGGTCTCTGCAATGCCCTGCAGTTTTGCCCTGCATAGCCAGGAAATACTGACTATAATTCACACAGATAATATCCTGTGTAAGATGGGCCTTGAGGTATTTAGCGTAACTCTCAATGCAATTCTAGTATCAACCCAGCCAACCCATCAGTGATATCTTGAAATGCTTCTGGCTTAGACCTCTGCAAAGTCAATAGGAATTTCTGAATCTTGCTTTCTCAGGAAAATAAGGCTTGCCGGGTCATGCTGGTTTTGCACATACTGGTGTGTCTGTGTGATTGTGTGTGTGTGATGAGAGATACTATTTCCTCTGTACTTCACCTTCCTTCTGAACTCCTTAGCACTTTCAGCTCAACCCAACACAAGTGCACAATGTTCAAAGGCATTCTTCTTCCTAAATGCTTCATGAAAAGAGAGAAATAGTAGGAGAGACAGATCTTTCTGATGCCCTAGCCGAGAAGGTAGTTACATGCTGCACATACCCACCAAGAGATGCCAGAGAAGTTACCGTAGAGGACAAAACACTCCAACTCCTGTATACCCTCTACTCATTCCTTGAGCCCTACTAGACACCAGAGGATCCTGCCAGAAGACACAGCACAATAGAAAATCAATTTTTGTAACTCTCAGTGCTAACAGAGCAACTTATTAGTTTTGCTTGAAGCAAGTACCTTTTCTAAAACTTAAA
>JANHGN010026050.1:19236-57852 GCA_024605025.1 Megaceryle maxima
AAAAAAAAAAAAAAAAAAAAAAAGTTAAAAAAATTTTTTTTTTTAGCATGACTGTATCTTGTTACATCCCCTTTTGGGACAAATTGGAGCAGTGGTACCACTCTTTCCTGATTCTATTTATATCGTTGCAACATTAATTGATTTTACTGGCAAGACATCAGATTTCTCCCTATCTTGCTGTTTTCCCCTGAATCAGAACACCAACCAAACATTTTGCTTTAAATAAAATGCAATCACGGGTTAGTAGAATTGATTTGTGGATAAGATTGCTAGACCTGGGGAAAAGGTGTGGACATATTTCCCTATGAATCAATTTCTTGGACAAAAATTTAAAGAGTAAAATAAAATAAAATAAAATAAAGAGCAACTGAGCAAAATCTGAAGTCCAGAGTAATTTCTACAGCATCTGTAAATTGGCTAGATGGACATAAGTGATCAGTCATTATATAGCTGTCAAAGTCAGTTATATATTTGAGTAATTCATACAAGACTGAAGGACCAAAGGATGCGTGCAGAAATGCAGAATCATGACCTCTCCAGATGTTTTAACGTTAACAATATCCTGCTTCTCCACCAGGTTTTTTCTGTTCCACAGCAGAAAATCAAGCAACTTTTCTGTGTTTGGTATTAATAGACGCTGTCTTCTTGCACCAGTGGTGGCATTTAAAGATTGCGACACAAAAAGGTGTTACTGAAGGGAATGTTTTGGTTATCTGATATCTGTTCATTATCCACTGCCACTGATAGTTGTTAGTTTCAGCTTCACAGGATTCTTTAAGTCACAATCATTAGCTTTTTAACCATTTATACCAGTATGAGATCTTATCTGTGCTGCCATTTATATCATCATCAATATCAGCAGTGAAATTGACACACTTTGTTTATATGACTCCTGTCACTTATGACTTTGAGATATACATACTTCTATTAACATCTTAAAATCTTTGTAGGACTCTTGACATTTTCACAGATTTGCTGACATCAAAGTCACAACCAGGATCTTCCGCTTCAATTACGGATTTGGGGATCTATAGCTAAAAAGTGATGTGCAAAATCTCAGTAAGAATAATATGTTGTGCTGTCTGCCAGTAATGAGATTGTTAACCAAATTCAGCTTCATCAGAAAGAATTGTCAGGAACTCAACTGAACTTAGTGGAATAATTGGAATGGATGCCATTGTAACAAACATTAAATCTGGTCCTGAGTCTTCTGTATTTCTCCCTTGACCTGCTGGCCACGTTTTTCTTTGCACACCCCAGGAGACCATTTGCCTTCCTGGCCACAAGGGCATATTGCTGTTCCATGGATAACTTACTGTCCACCATGATGCCAAGGTCCCTCTCCATGGGGCTGCTTTCCAGTGGGTTTACCCCTAACCCATACTGGTACTTGGTGTTGTTCCTCCCCCGGTGTAGGACTCTATGCTTATCCTTGTTGAATTTCATTAGGTTTGCCTTTGCCCAGCTCTCCAGTCTGTCCAGATCTCACTGGATAGCAGCACAGCCTTCCGGTCTGTCTGCCACTCCTCCCAGTTTAGTATCATCAGCAAACTTACTGAGGGTACACTCTGTCCCTTCATCCAGATGTTGAATAAGACTGGACCTAGAACTGACCCCTGGGGAGCACCACTACTTACACATCACCAATCTATCTGATTTTTCACTCAGAGGAATGCAGCTGGCTTGAGCTTGGAGGAAGTAATGTTTGAATATCAACCAGCTCTCTTGGGCCCCTCTTACCTTCTTTTACCTTCTAGAGTCTTAGCCTAAGTCATTCCTCCAAGTAGGTCTTTGAAGAGCACAAAGTTAGCCCTCCTGAAGTCCAGGGTTGCAATCTTACTTATTGCCTTGCTCCTTCCTTGTATGATACTAATCTCTACCATGTCATGATCACTACCACCAAGGTTGCTCCCAACCTTCACATCCCCGGCTAGACCTTCTTTGTTCATTAATACAAGGTCCAGCAGCACTCCCTTCCTCATTGGCCCTTCCCACACCTGCATCAGGAAGTTATCACCGATGCATTGCAAGAGCCTTCTGGACTGAGTGCGCCTCACTGTGTAGCTTTTCCAACAATAACAGGGTCATTGAAGACACCCATGATCACCAGAGCAAATGATCTTGAGACTACTTCTAGCTGCCGGTAGAAGGTCTCATCAACATCCTCTCCCTGGTTTGGTGGACTGTAGTAGACACCCATAACAGTTTCACCTATATTTGTGTGCCCCTTAATTCTTACCCATAAGCTTTCAACACGTTCTTCTCCCACCCCCAGGAAGAGCTCAAAGCATTCCAGTTGCTCATGCACATAAAGAGCAACTCCATTGCCTTGCCTTGATGGTCTATCTTTTCCAAAAAGTACATAACCAACAACATTCCAGTAATGTGAGCTATCCCACCATGTCTTAGTAATTGCAATGGGATCATGGCCCTGCAACTGAACACAGATCTCCAGTTCCTCCTGGTTATTCCCCATGCTACATGCATTGCTGTATAAGCATTTCAGAGAAGGGACTGAGTGTATAGTTTTCATCCTTGGGGTGGTGTAAGACTTTATGGTTTTCTGAAATGTCAGCACACTGCCCCACAAGTCTTGGTATACAACACTCATGGCCATCTCTACATAGTCTGGATGCATCCTCCTCCCCCTTCATATCTTGTTTAAGGCCCTGTCAATCAGCCCTGCAATCTCTTGTGCAAAGACTCTCTTCCCCCTTTGAGAAAGGCATTTCTCATTAGGTGTCAGCAAACCTGGTGCTGTATAGGTCATCCCGTTGACAAAAAAAAAGCCAAAATTGTTATGGTGACACCAGCTAAGAAGCCATGTATTAATAGCCTGAATTTGCCTGTTCACTCCGATGTTGCTGCCTGCCACTGGAAGGAAAGAGGAAAAGATAATTTGTGCCCCAGAACTGCTCACCAGTCATCCCAAGGCTCTAAAGTCTCTTTTGATCATTCTTATATTACTATTCTGTGTGCTCACCACCTACAGGGAAGACCAGCAATGGATAATAATCTGAGGACTGTACCGAGCTAGGAAGTTTCTTAGTGATGTCCTTAACCCTGGCTCCAGGGAAACAGCAGAATTCCCTGGGAAGGGTCTGCCCAGCACATTGGACCCTTTGCTCCTCTCAGAAGGGAGTCATCTACAACTATAACCTTTCTTTATTTTCATGTGGGTGTGGTTGTGATACAAGCAATAAGCCTTTCTGATGGTGGACAAATCTCAGGTATAGGTTGCCCATTGACTGCATCCTCATTTGGCTGGTCTTTCTCAACCAGGGCCTCATATCTGTTCTTCAGTGGCACTTGGTGGAGTGAGGTGGGCAAGGAGGGCATTTGTTGCCACGACAATGAGCTTGCCTCCATTCACTCCCCTCACCCAGACCACTGCCTCTGGTCTGACAGGGGCAGGGTGCAGGGTCTTGCTGATCCTGGGCTCCTTCCGGTGGGTGCTCCCATTTCTGTTTCAGGGAGGGCAGGTCCAGGCTCCACCAGTTTATCTGCTGCTCAGCCTCCCTGATGTTCTTCAGCCTTCCAAGTTCCTCATGTAACTTTGCTGCGCAGTAGAGGAGATCGTCCGCCAGTTCATACCACACGCAGCAGTTCCCATCATTGTCATTAGCTGCCAGAGCCAGGCTGTGACATTCCTTACAGCCTGCAACCCAGACGACTGCATGTTTCCGTGAGCACTCTGTCTGATCTCCCACACCCACCCTGGAAAGTGCTGAGCGCGTGACCTTCTCTTGGGTGGAGTCCACAGCTGAGATATTTCTAAAGATGGGGCTGCCCTGTCAAGCTGGCAGAGCCACTGTTTCCCCCATGCCCTCTGCTGCTGGCACACACTCCTCTGTGACAGCCTCTGCCTCACTGTGCACACTCTGAGTGCTGCTGCTGGTTTCACCGTGTTTAAATCTCCCACGGTTGTCCCAGCAACTAATAGCTGGGAATAACTAATAGCCAGGAATTAATAAATAAACCATGATTTTAGTTAAGAGATTTTTTAACTCCTCCATTCTACTGACAAATTGTTAAATTGCATTTATGCACCAATCTTGAAATGGATCCTTCTGTTTAATGGTTAATTTGTCAAGAAAAGTACTGATTAATGTGCCATCTAGATCAGAAAGGATTTTGATATATTTTGCTTTGGCAGTCTTAGTGGGAGAAGCTCAGGTACATGTCCAAATGCATCTTTTGCTTTCCTTCATTTCTGCTAATTGTTCATAAGGCCAGTTATAAGGTACAATCTCCTTACTTGAGTACCAACTTATAATATGATCTTCTCTCTGTATTTGGGTTTGCTCTTTCATATGATCATACAAAATTAACTGTGGACAGCAAAATGTCCAGGGATGCCCATCTAACTTAGGAGGCTATGGCAGGTAGGGCACACTATTGAAGCAGCTCCAGCCCTGGATCTGACCTATAGTATGGACAAGGCTGTTGTTGATGCCCACAGGGGCCAGGGAGTCAAGTCAGTGGTAACATTGTCTTGATGTTAGTGACTCAGTATTTCTCCTTCATGGGATACTTGTATTTCTGTGTTTCCAGAATTTAATAATGGAAAATAAATCAAAACTAAATTTCAATTTTGTTGTATAAAATATAATAATACATTCAAATTCTTGAGAATGTCACTTTAATAAAGCAAAAGCCTAGCTATCCTTCTAGTCCTATTAATTTGCTTCAAGTTGATCAAGAGGTCTTTATGTTACACAGCAAAACTCTTTTTTGAAACAACTGCAGAAATTTTTGCCTCTATTTTTCTGTCACCTTTTAAGTATTTGTATATCCCATCTCTCTTTTCTGATCATCTTTTAGCTGATTATTTCAACTTGTCTTGATCAGATTCACCCTACAGTCTGATACTACAACAATCTACTGCAGACATATAATGTCATGTGCTGGAGTCACTCCATTGACATTCTCAGAGCTAATGGGAATAAATTAAGTTCATGCAAAAGCTTTACATGATCCAGATCCAAAATATCCCCAAGTACAATCAATGCCTCTGTGAGTGTTTGATCCTTTTATTTCAATATGGGTAATCCTACAGCTTGTTTCTGCTTGTTTTATCTGCTTTGAATTGTGCTACTAATACATAGTTATCATAAGTAGGTTACCATTGTCTCCTAATAGTCTTGAATTATCACCTTCTCTTTCACTTCCCATCCCTAAGACCTTAGAAAAGGATTGGGAGGTGAAGGATCAAGGGAAAGATGATCATGTGTCTGACCATCTAATCACAAAAATTTTCCCTAAAGTCCAGTTTGATTTCCATAACACTGAGGCTGCATTGTTTTGAATTTTTAATTATTTATTACAGTCATCACAGTGTGGCAATGTGAGTGACCTATTGCTTTTTAATTATTTTGGTTGCTTTTGATACTATTAACCATGACATTTTGCTGATCCAGCTACAGTCTTCTTTTAGTTTTGGCCCTGAGATCATTCAGTGTCTGTGTCCATCTCTGTCAACAGAAAGTCAGATTCTTCTTAAAAGAGCAGTTTCGTCTGATGGTATCTGTTGCAAAAGGTGATTAGTCCTCACCTTCAACTTGTGGATGAGAATTTGGGTTACATTTTTGTCTTTCTTCTGGCACAGTGAAGATTCCTGGCTCCAGTAAAGCACTAATACCTAAGGTTTTTTTAATCTTGGTTCCACATGAAAGGAACACATAATCGTTTCAATAAATAAATGTTAGCAAGACAAGTTTTTATTAGTAGTCCCTATTACTATATTTATATTAAAGCTCATTCTCCTTCCTCCATTTTCAGATTGGAGGGGAAGAATTTTGAGAGGAAGCAGGTTACCCAGTTACACCTGGATGCCACCACTCCCTGGTGCCTGTTGTTATTCAATGCATGGGTTACTCTTATTCTGCCTAGGTCCAAGAATGTTATTAGCCCTTTCTACAAATATCTGTAAAATTCAATACCATTTACACAGGACTTTATCAACCAAGTGGAAAAAAAAAAAAGACCTGAGTTGGAAGAAACTCTGCTGTGCTGCTGAGGTAGAACAAGCTGTTAAAATCACTCCCATTTCCATATCCAGACACTTAAAATGAAAGCAAAAACATGATGCTTCCCTCTGGCACTGTGTGGCTGAGACAGAGCTCATGAGGCATCTCGTCCTCTCTGGTTTGTGCAGAACCACCCCCTGGTCACAGAACCTAGAACAGGTTTCTATTAGCTGTTGTTGTGTGGTCATTCAAAATGTATCCTTTCAGTTTGCATGGCCTTGCAATCTTACAAAAGACAGTCTGTAAGAAAGATTTGAAAGAGAAAAAGGAGAAGTCCTATGGGTCAACACAAGGAGCCCCAGAAAACATAGATCTCCACAAAGACTTTGGGGCAGGACTTAACTAACCAAAAAGCAGTTCTGCTCCTCGAGTAGAAGCAGATGAGAGAAATTGTGCCCTAAAAGTGTATATTTTTATGCCACAACAAGCAGATATGCTTTTCAGCCTGGAGAAGAGAAGGCTCTGGGGAGATATTATTGTGCCCTTTCTGTACTTAAAGTAGGCCTATAAGAAAGATGAGGACAGTCTTTTTAGCAGGGCCTGTTGCAATGTGACAGGGAATAATGGTTTAAACTAAAAGAGGATAGATTTAGACTAGAGAGAAAGAATGAATTTTTGCAATGAGGGTGATGAAACAGTGGAACAGGTTGCCCAGAGAGGTGGTAGATGCCCCATCCCTGGAAACATTCAAGGTCAGGTTGGATGGGGCTCTGAGCAACCCAATCTAGTTAAAGATGCCCCTGATCCTTGCAAGGTGGTTGGACTAGATGACCTTTACAGGTTACTTCCAACCCCAACCGTTTTATGGTTCTATGAAAACTATCTCAGAGGAAAATGTGTACTTGGCAGGCATCAAAAAGAGAGAGGACATTATAACATCTGCTTCTGATGTGTGCTTCCAAGAAGCAGTGTCTGAGACAGAAAACAGTTCTTGGGGGAAATAAACATTTCCTGGTTGTCTTCTTCTGTTCCCAGAGAGAAGACGATTTGCCATTGATATGATCAAATTCACCCTGGTAGAAAGAAGTCATCATCAAGTGATGGATATACCCACTCTGCACTGTCCTGTTCCACTGAGCTTTAAACTTGCCTGGTAGAGTGAATGCAAGCTCAGCCTTTGATCATGTTGCAAACTGTTGATTAGCATAATTTAAAATAATTTAAATATAATGTTCAAAATGCTAGGTTTATTTTGGTGGAACCTTCTGATTTATTCTTTTATGAAAAGCACCCATTCAGCCCTAAGAAAATATTCTTTTTGAAGCTAAACACCTGAACAATTGTACAGAGCTGCCTGAACTTCTCCCTTCCCCTGCAGACACTGTCTAAAACCTGTCTGAACCATGTGCTCATATCATGTAAAAGCACTGGCAAGACATGAAAAAAACTTCTCAGACATTAAATGCTGCTGAGCTGTTTAATGCATTGACAATATTAATGATTGTGTCATGTCTAAATCCTGATTCCTTTAAGAAAATCAGTGTCTCAAGCCAAATTTCCATGGAACTTCTGACAGTGGGGAAAACACTGAATGTAGATTTTGACTTTCCCCTCCTAAATGTTCTTCCAATTCTTATCACCATTACATTTCAGAATTCCAAATGCTTTTTCTCCTCTTTGTGGTAAGTATGAATACTTTTTTAAGGTGCATTTTTGCAGAGGAAGAAAGGGAAAACTTTCATTTCAGCCGTATCATCACTGCTGACTCCACGTGTCTGCTGTTCTGCTGAAGAAAGCACATTAAAATGAACCCTCAAACCAAACAACAGTGGAAGGGAAGCAGTACACAAGTGATGTCTGACATGGTTAGGGCAACGATATCATTATTTAACAGTGAGGTTATGGATGAATCATTGTGTGTTTTGAGCCATTTCCCATTTGTATATGGTGATTGCTGATAAGACATCAGCATCAATGATTACTGCAATCTTTACTTACAACACCATCTCCATACTGCAGAATACCGTTATTGTTCTATATGAATTAAAAGCTGATGAGTAGTCAAATGTAGAATGCAGGAATACATTACATACCACTTAGCCAAAAAACACAAAATACCAAATTTTGTCTTATAAACGATTCATGTTCCTAATCTAACTGGATCAAGACTTAAGCTGCTCCAAATGAAAAGCTTATCACGTTTCATCACTGCATAATGAACTCCAACCTCATTGGTCCCTGCACAGAATCACGCAGACCTCAGTACATGGACAAATGATGGTAGATAGTCCCAAGCACTTTTTTTGCCTTTTATGCTTCTGTCTAATGTAAAAATATATTGAATACATCAATTTTTCACAAAGACATTGGTTCCTTTTTTTTTTTTTTTTTTTTTGGCTTTGTTTGTTTATAGTAAACGCACCTGCTTTAAAGCATGGAATGCCTATGGAAATTATAACCTAAAGAACATAATTTCCTGACAACTCAATATTGTACAACACTTACCATGTACCATATATCCATATAGCAGAAAAAAAAATAAAAAAGAAGAGTGGAAAACAAGATGGAGCAGTGTTAATGAAAATACAAAGGCAGTAAAGCACAGAAGGAAAGAAATGGCAAGAAACTACTCTGTGCTGTGCTATTATTACCAGCTCTAAAACAGTTTGCCCATTTAAGGCTCACAAAAATTTTGCAGCACTTGACCCACATATTTCTTTCCATAAATCTGTGTAAGCTTACCTGGCATTTTTCTAAAACAGTTTTAAAGGACAGGTATTTATAAATCTTGTTATACCTACTTCTAGAAGGTTAGGGCAGCACGCAAATTCTCAGATTGTTAGTGACAAGTCCTTTTCATTACTGAGATTTTCCAAACCATGAAAAGATGTGACTGAATGCTAAAAGCACACTACAGTCTTGCCAGATTTGTATAAACACTCTACTCCTGTTGGACTACGCTCTTCTAAAGATGCTTTCTGCAGTAGTTCTTTTGCAATTGTGAACACACACATTCCCTCGGAAACTATTAAATGTGAATCTGTTCACAGCAGACAAATGTTTGCTATTAATATTAATACAGAGGAAGAAAGAAAAAATTATTGAAGATGCTACTGCTAGGTACCTTGCAGGTCTTTTGGTTTACAGGAATTCACAGGAGATGCAAAGTATTCCAGATCTGTCTGAAATACAAAGGTTTTACTAAATTCCAGGGGAAAAAAAGCAGTCCAAATCAAGCCCATGGGAATTTTTCCATTGGCTGCACTGTGCCAGGACTTCAAATGGGTATTTAACCTGGCGAAGAAATGAGTAGAGACGATTGCAGGATTTCCTCTCGTTTGAACGTTCTCATTAGATGAGGCCTTGGTGACCTCTGGGTTGATGGGTTGTTCCAATGTTTAATTGCTTTGACCTTCGGGGAGTTTCTTTTCATGTCCAACATAACCTTAGGTTTTTTTAGTTTAATGTGACAAATTGCTTCATAAAAACAGACCTGGATATTTTCATTAATTCTGGACAAATTGTGTTACACATAAAAGATGTCTTTTTCACAGATGCTGTAACCATGCCAAATAGTCTCGTAATTGTTCCTTTTTAGCTACTTTGGTATATGTCAGTACATATTTAGAGTAATTGGTGTACTTTATGAGAGCATATAAATGAAGGTGTAATTCTAAGGAGAATAAGATCACAAAAATACAAAATTTTGACCCCCCTACTCAGTACACTAAACCTTCCCAAGGGTCACATTTTCTGAAAATTAATCACTTCTTTTATTCTTCTGTGGTTCTGAGAAGGGAGCACAATCCCTTCCACATCGCCACTGCAACACTGCCAAAGCTACAGAAGAAGCCATAGTGGTAATACAGAAAAGGTCCTGGCTGGCTCGAAACCAGCCCTGACCATCTGGGAGATGCATCCTTCCCATATCTGAGAGCCTGCAGAGGGTCCAGCTCCTCCAGAGCTCTGCAACTGCTACCATCAACACATTAGGTACCGAGTTCCCTTGGCACCCTAGGCCAAAGCATGTTAAGAGAAGCGTTTCAGAATCAAAGCACACAATGTTGTAGATGGTTTTCCCAATTTTTTTTCTTAACAAAAAACATGGAGTTACACTTGAAGTCACTGCGTACCATGCAACTTACCTCCACCACCTCCACGAGGCTGACACCCCTGCAAGGACAAAAGGATCTGCTGCCTCATGGTAAATCTGATATACCCAAATTTCCACCTGCCACAGATGAACCTCTTCATTGACACAAAGTGCACTTATACCAGCCTGTATGTATGGAAATGAGATGGTTAGCTGGGCGGTTTACACATGCAGATCCCCATTTGCAAATGTCACCTGTGAAAGACAGAGGCCACTCCAGAAAGTACAAAGCTTGGGATTGTTTAGGCAGAATGGAAAATGACACCCTGGCATTTACAATGGGATTTTTATTATCGATGTCACAGATATGATACTTGCTACTGACATGCTTGAATTAGAAGAGACAAAGTAAACTGTTTGAAAGAAGAGGCCATTGAACTAAATACAAGTGTAACCCACATGCTTATATTGCAGCATTCAATTTCCTCTTAAGTCTCAGGAAGAGGGGGGAGACAGCAAAGGGGAGACCTGTGTTTTGGCTGAAATCTCTTGTGTCTACACAGGAGGGTAGGGCCTCTCCAAAAAAAACAAAGAGCCAGAAGCAGGCCGTTACAAGAGCTTTCATTATAGGAGAGGAGCTTTGCAATTCCCACTCACTCCCATCCCGGTGCAGATGTCTGCAAAGCTGCAAGGGGAGAATAAGTCAAAAATACAAGAGTTGGAAACATTCCTGAGGACTGAGTAGCTCATGATACATCATGGCCAAAAGCTATGTTTGCTATGTCCTAAGCATGCCACTGTTGATATGGGTTTTGGATTTCCAGATTCATAAGAAGCCAAGGAAATGGTTGTCTCATGTCTCAGAGCCTGAAAGTGACCGTGACAACCTGCAGGCTTGTTTTCCTTGGAGAGGGTTTGATGGGATCTGGGCTGAGAAACTGGGCAATCTAGGTGGTACTCACATGGAAAGACAAAGTAACTGGTACTGTATGGTGAAAATGGGAGAACATGGAAGTTTCTGAACATGTTGACCAAAGAGGAGAAGTGCCATTGGTCACTCTAAGCTTTACAGCAAAAATGTATAATAACAGCAATATTGGGGGTGAGTAGGATTCACCTCTAACAGTTCTTTTTTACTTTTTAAAAGCATTTCTAATATTGATTGCAGAATACTGTGTTTGTGTTAAGTGCTTCATTCCCCAAGATGTTTGGCCCTTGAGGGCTTTTAGGAACATAGCTCAAAGGATTAAATCTATGACAGACAGACATAGATAGATTATGAAATGTCTTGGAAGGCCAAAAATGTGGTCTTTCCTTCTGCAAAGCTGTGTACAAATGAAAGAGTGCAGCTGAATTATCTGTACTAAAACTTCAACGTCTCCATCCCACTCAAAGAGCCTCTCTAAACCCATTTCTGTCAGGAATAAGAAAGAACAGTGAAATAAGTCACTGTGTGATTCAAATATTCCTAAGCGGTCACTGAAACACCCTCCTCTTGGCCAAAGACCGCATTCTTCCAATCTATTTGCTGCACTATGAAACACATGAGGTCATTTTTATCACAAGTCTTATGAATAGCGACTGGAATTTTCTACAAGGTCTTCTTTTCTTATGCCCCATTTCTCCCTCCTTTAAAAATCCCATTCTGCCAGTACAAGAGGGTTCACTGTCTGGGAGTTTCCTGACCATGCTACCTATAGTCTTAGAGGGGACCTGGTGGCCCCGACAGGCCCAGAGAGCAATTTGCCAGCTTACCTGCAATCAATCTGATCTCCTCCTACCACCCCATCTGATGTCATCTAGCACCAGCGGGAGATTTAGAAATGTCACGAGTAACTGATGACACTTTCCTCTAAAGCCAAAGTTTTATGTTGAGAAGTGAATGATACATTGCAGGTATTTATAGCAATTAGATACTGCTGGAAGAACATGAGCTCGTCAGGAGGAGCAATGACTGAAAGGTATGTAGACAGCTACCTGATGAAGTGGTATTCACTTGGGAAAATCTGTACTCTCAGCATTTTTAAACAAAAAACAGCTCCTTTTGGGTAAGACTTTTAATGCTCAGCCCAGAAGGAGCACAAAACTGGACTCTGATTCTGGAATTTTGCAATGCTTGGAATCTGCAACCTGGAGTTACAATTTTCTATTGTTTTGAGCTTGGATTTGGGAGTCTCATGACTTCTCTAAACAGAAAAGGAATTGATCTGTCCCTGTTAACTACTTCTGCTGTTTATGCAGCATACTCCAAATACACTATAAATCAGTAGTCCATATAAATGAATGATTAGCCAACATATTAATGGTGCCTAGTCATGCCGAGTAAAGACTTCTGTGCCCAACCACTTCTCAGACTTCAGCAGGGAAGAAGGGTGAGTCTTATGGGTCACCAGGGGCACACTGGCTAGTCAATAGTAAACCACAAAATCTATTCCTTGGAATCAGTGACATTTCCACTACAATGTTATGAATGAAAAAATGCTTTAGATTGAAAATTCTTTGGGCTGCCTCTACATTTTAAAATTAATAAAGCAATTCTTAATTATTTAAATATTTTTACTAAAATTTAGATTTTACAGAGAACATCGCATTGGAACACTAGCCTGAAATAAATAGAAAATAGAAGCTCAGGGGCCAGTCCTAAAATCATTTCTGACATGGGTGGCAGCAGGTCAGGGCTATTTTTCAGGATGCAAACAGCACTTGCTGTTCTGTGTTTCACTCTTTCAGTAACTCCCTGAATTGAAGTCTTGCCGGAGCAAGAAGGAAGCCTTATCTAGAGAGCACACCCCAGCTGGGATGTATTTTGCAAGCTTGCATACCATTATAAGGACCTAAATTGAGCCCTCCTGCAGTAGTACAGAACAGGGAACTCTGGTGTAGGGAAGAAAAAAAAAAAAAAAAAAACACATTTAGATTCACCCAGATTTATATCCTTTGATCAAAAGCCGCCCCTTGTGCTTATGAGAATCTCATGTAAATATCTGCAGTTACTCCTTTATCTGCTTTCATATTCCTTTGCAGAACAGCCTTTGCCACGTTATCTAGAAAACCTGTGCTTTCATGGGCTGCTCAAATCGTGGCTCATACTGCTGAATATTAGTATCTCATTATCCTTGTCCTTGTTAGGGATGTATCTACCCCTTGCTTCAGAGGCTGTGACCGTATTTTATCCCTTATTTATGTAATACCTATAAAAATGGGATTCTGCTGCATAACTGGCCTCCCATCTGCCACAATAATGAAAAGTATTATTTTTATTGCCACTAGGTTTTACTTAGCAACATCTTTCAAAGGACATTGCCAAGGTTGGTCCAAAGTTTAAATCTCACAGTAGCAGACTTTTTCAAAACATATGTCTGAATAGAAATGTTGCCATTGATTTTTTTAATTGCAAGTGAAAACAGTCGTATTTGATGAAATAACCATTCCCCTGAACTTTCCGCCCTAAACCTGAAAACCTGAAAACCTAAAAGTGGAAGTGACTCGAATACAGGCGAATCTGACTTCATTGATTTCTATTGTCCACAGTGAGAAAACACAACCAGTAAACAAAGCAGAAAGAGTGACAAGTAAATTGGATTTTTAAAAATTCTTTCACTTTTAATGATGTTAAGGTGGGATTTGTAAAACGGGTAAAGGCATTCGTTTGCTTGCATTGTAGGAACTGTATGGTGACAGTGTCCCTTTAAATACCTTCCCATTGTAATTTATTTGCTCCAGGAATGATGGCAGCAAAGTTCACATTGGAAATACTCACAGTTCCTGAAGAAATTAAATTTGCCATAAGCTTCAAATCCTTAATCAGAGAGATACTTTGTTTCAGGTAACTAAAGCATATCTCTTCCCTCACCCATTTCTCCTTCTGTGGGAGACAGGCCCCCCAGTGCATCCCAAAGGCATGCTTGGGCACACCCTGACTCTCCTATCGAGGAAGGAAAATGAGTATTTGGGTGGCTCAGGTGGGACTGGGTGTGATGCCCTTCTTTCAGCATTGCAGGGGTTTGCATCCAAAGATGAAACACCAGAGGCTTTGGCAATGCAGCTCCCACGGGCCATCTGAGTCACAGCAGCCAGTCACTTTCCTCCTTCCCAGAAGCCAAGGAAAACCCTGTTCAGCTGTCAGTCTCAATGGCAATTTGGCCCTCATTTTGCTCAGACCCAGCTTCTTTGGAAATCTGCCTGAGTTTTCCCAAAGAGGAGCCCGAGCCAAAGCAGAGAAAGGATGTCAGGATCTGGTGTGCTCTGGTGAGGCATGTCAATGATCTAAGCTGATCAAAACTGCCACTGTGGGATATGAATTGCCATACCAAGCTGAAAGTCTGAATCCTGTGCATTTTGTTTATATTTTTTCAGGGCATTTGTCATATTTTGCATATTATCACATTAAATGATGTTTCTGTTAAAATGTGATGTTTTCAATGCCTGAATTGTTCATGTCATAAATGCCTGAATAAAGCAACAGCAAAAATCTGTAAATGGAGGGAAGGAACTGCCTCTGATTCCAATTCATCAGCATGTCTGGGTAAAAATCACCTTTCCTATTTAATGTTTGCCCTCCATATTTTGAAGTGTAAAAATCTGAGAAAAAAAAACCACTGTGTAGTGGCTGGCCCATTTAAGGATGTGATATTATTCAAGTGATTACACAAATGGCTAAAGGTGATGCATTATTCCCTATTTTCACTTGTGCAGCATAGCTTCAGCATGGTGATGAACTATGTCAACCAGGATCCTTGGCTGCCTTCTATTGGAGAAAGCCCCTCAAAGATCTTTGATGTGACAATGAAACTGGGAAGTATTACTGACTCACAGCCTTTAAGCAATCAAGAAGTGATCAAAGCAGTGACTCAAGAATTCAAGGAAAAACTTACATGCTCAGGGAAATGAGGAAAGCTTATTACCGACTGATATTCAATAGAACAGGCAACCAAAAGTCTACTTTTGTGAAATACGCTTTTAATCGGTATTACCAATTTATTGTACATTATTTATGTAAAAAGCAGCTTTTAATTCAAAAAGAAAAACTGAATGGCTCAAAAGTCCAGCTATGAAAGTGTGTGGCGGAAATGCTTTTTCTCATTTCAGCTCTGTCTGACTCCTATGTTAAATACAGGGCAGAGAGAAAGCCAGAGGTCTTCATAGTTTACCTCTGTAACATCAACCTGTGAGTCATCAGCCTTGTGAAGATCTTTCTGACGGAAAGTGAAGAGCTGGTGAGGGTATCTGGGTACCATTCTGTGAAGTGCCACTACCTGCAAATTAGCTGGGAGCAAAACTCTAGTGCTCCTGGGAAGTTTTCTGTGTGTTTGCTCTTGGCATGACCATGTCCCAGTTCTGCTGGTAGCAGCACACTCTTCACCCAGTGCCTGGGGACAGCCTGGGATGTGAAGGCAAGATGGCTGAAGACACATTGTTTTGGAGGGAGAAGAGAGTGCAGCTCTCTTAAACCACCCTGTGACGCCTGCCCCAGCCCATCACACTCAGTACTGTGTTTGGCTTGGGGTTTTGTATGAGGGCATGTTTGCTTTCTGGAAGTCTCAGATACCTACAGTGTGGTCAGTCAGGTAAGACAATGTGTGGAACAGAAAGGCAAAGCTCAAAGCTCTGTCCTCAAACGGAGAAGTGCACCTGGGGAAAGAGCAGTCAGCAGTCCAAAGTCAGTAGGATTTGGATGCCCAAACACTCCCAGGAGGCCCCTACAACACATACTAATGTATAGTTATTTTGCTGTGCTGTTTTTTCTTCTAATCAGGTCTAACCACCATATTTCCCCGTTCCACCATGGCTGTGCCCTTACTGGGTTTGGGACAGGCCATGGGTGCTCATCACCATCTAGGAGCCCAGGTGTAAAGAAGGCACTAGAGTCAGTCACCCAGCCTGAAGAACAGTGGCAAGGGGACACATCACAGAGCTCCAAGCAGCTATGACCACTGAGTGCTTATGAGAAAAGCTCACACTTTAGCAAGAACGTTTCCTTCACAGGAGGATTAGAGATGAGACAAGGGAAATTCCTTCCACCCAATAAACAACATATTTTTGCCTTTGTTGTATATGCAGGTTTATTTGCCTGGCAAACCATTCCCTCAGACCAGCTACATATAATTTGCGTGCACCTTGATGAGAAGACTAACTGATTTTCTGGATGTCCATTGATTGCTTGTCAGGCATCACTATACATAAAATGCCTTGAATATGCCAGTGATCAGGTAAAAATTGAAACTACTTGTCTTGATGTTACATTCTATTCCCACTAGACTCTATTTTTCAAAAGATCTCAAATGCTGCAAAATGAGAATTGTACATTTTTAGTGAATGCTGAGAGGATGATCCATGCTGACAGGCATTCACTCGCTATCTGCCACAGGTAGTCCAGCATTAAGGTACAAAGCTTCAGGGCATTGAAAGGATTTGATCTAATCTTATATTATAAGAAGCATCCAACATTGTACATTCTCTTTTCCAATGCAGACACTTATGTACAGCCTAAGGGCCCAATCCCAGTCCTCTTGAAATCAGTTGGAGGTTTTGCCTTTGCTTTAGCAACAGGGGGAGAGGGAGCAACTTTTGTAAGGACATTAAAGAATGGCTGGTCCTTCAGTCTTTCCATCCAAATAACTCTCCAACAGGAGAAGGCAGACACAATCATATTGGAAATGCTACCTGCACAATTAGAGTGACCTGTCTTGAAGCTCTTTTCTGTCACTACACTTCTATTGCTCTTTCTTGCTGAAAATCTGGAGGTGGGTGCAGTGGTTAGGGATCTGGGTTAAGGAAAGGAGAGGCTCTTTCAGCAGACACAGAGTTGTATGAACATCAGAAGATTCATGGTTTGTCTGTAAGACACAAGAACAAACACATTAACTACACTAGAAGGACATCATTGCATCATGCAAATAGTCTCAATAACTAAATATTTCTTCTAAGCAGTTGATAAATTGTCCTTATTGAAACAAAGTCTGAACACGGAAGCCGTTGATTAAGACTTAAGAACACCTTTCATTTTCTTTCCCATTGTGTTAGTAAAATGCATATGTTGTATTCAATCATGGTCATTCATTGTAGTGCATCAGATTTTAAACTGAGAAAACATGTTACAGATACTGTGCATATCTGCAGAAACAGAAACATGAGGACTTAGATGAATGCAGGTTTCCTCTGTTTGGTCTCTTCTACTATAAACATTGGAGCATTCAGATGACTACCCCTGGGACTGATCCCACAATGTTCATATTGATAATCATTTCTTACAAATAACACAAGTCCTTAGAAAGTGGCTTCTAGTTACTTGCAAGCAACTCTCATCTATTTCCATCAGCTGGAACTACAGGAGTGTCGTCAAAAATAAAGAATCAAAAAGAAAATATTGACCAATATTAAGGACTATATCAAATGCTTTTAATAGCTTCAAGCACAGAGACAGAAATGAGATGTATAAGCTTTAAGAAAACAATCCAAAATGTTTGTTTTCATATCACATTATCCATTCCTGGCTCTCTGTAAGCAGCAGAGCCTGATCCTGCTAGGCCTTATTCATGTGGGTAATCCTTTTGACCCTCGTCATAAATACATTATTCTAGCTCAGGATAATCTCCAAGTATCAATCTGAACTGATGCCTGTGCTCTTGAATACAAAACCACATTTTCTATTTCTTGACTCTCAGAGCTGTAATAATAAGTAGGCTTTCTTAACATAACATTTTGCCTAAAAAGGTAAAAAAAAAAAATCGAATTATGTCCCACCAGATCTGACTTTTAAAAAGAGAAAATCCAGGTGCCTTATTTTGAAAAGAAAGTTTGGATTTGTTGTAGTTCTCTTTCCGTGTGCTTTTTTTCCCAAAGGCAGACATTCATACACATATAATTCCCTCTTCTTGTCACTGGGCTTCTGGGTCAGTGAGCATTCCTTTGCTGTAGTGTTTTTCAGATGAAACTCCAAGAGAAACACTGTCCTCAATGATGGGTCGGATACAGAAGAGGAGGATGGGCAAATAGTCTAAGATTGGCCTGGATTCTTGCCAGAAGCAGAAGAAAAGAGCCTTTGTGTTTGGACATCTGAAGGCCAGGCATAAACATGTTAGCCGATACTTAACACCCAAAGCCAGAGCCAAAACCGTTAGACACCCTGAATAATCCTCACTAGGCCTCCTTTGGGTTTCAACTGCCCATTACAATGGGGCAGCCTCCTCCAATTACCAAATGTGTTTCTTCTAAAAACATCCTTACAGGAACTCCCAAAATAGCAGCGATTAAAAGCAAACAGCCTGTAATTCATTGACATATGCAAACCTTTTAATGTTTTGCTGGAGACAAGTTGCAACTTTTTGTACCTACAAGACTATTTATGCATTTTTAATAATTACCCTTGTATATTATGTGCTACAATTCCTTTAGGCATTTAGTTAAGAGAAGCAACAGAATTCACATTCAAAAGAAACTGTTAGTTTTGCTGCAAGAAGCGCAGCTAATTTATGTAGTGAATTTTTTATACATTTTTCCCCTGATTTCTCTTCCCTGCTGTCCTCTTCCCCCTTTCTTCTTTACTACATTAAGAAATTTTGATGTGCCTGCAGCAACATCCACTGGTGGGGAGTGTCTGCAGTGATGCCAGCCCCGGCTTCCTGGCAGTGGAAGGCAGTAATGTGTGCTGCTTCAGCAGTACATGCTCCCTTATAAGCCCCATTGGGAATCGCCTTACCCTAGGGTCCTCTCTAATCACATACCTTCTGTGAGCTGTTGGGTTCCCTTGTCGCCTGATAGACAGTAATCCCGATCCCATCAGTTCTGCACAGAAAACAGCACAAGGAAATCTTTCCTGCAGATCAAGAATAAAGATGCTTTCACTACCAGCACAGTCCTGTGAGCTCTGACTTGTATTCCAGCTTAAATTCCTGGGTTGCTTTCATTTTGGCTAATGCCTCAGCTCTAGTTTAGGACAAGCTGGTCAAAGTGTCAAGCGGGAAAACCCAGGCATGGTGTGCCCAGTTCCCACTACCAGCATGGGCACATACGGTTCAGGAAAGTAGAGCCTGAACTGACAGCAAAACTCATCAAAGCATGTAGGCTGTAGCAACAGGAAATGCTTGACCTGCCTTGGGGATAAAAAGTGAAGAGTTAGTTTCTTCCTCATCAGACAGCAAAGAACGGGATCCCTAGCTGTGCAGCTGCATTGATTTCACCCATTTATACCTGCCAAAAACCTACTCCTCCCTCCCTTTTTATAACAACCAAAGAAAGCCAAGTCAAATACTTTGGCATTACTGCTATTTGACAATATATTTGAGGAAGGATTTTCAAGTCAGCCATTGCAGATACTACACCTAAGGAAAAAGCAAAGAAAACCTATTGCTTTTCATGTGCAGGTCACAGTTCTTGCACACCAGCATTTGCCCTTGGCTTCAGAAGGCAGTTTGTCAAATCAAGGACTTAATCTTCCCATTTTAAATTAACACTATATAATTAGGAACTGCCCACAATTAAATATTGATGTTAAAAAATAAATAAATACCAGCACTTCTCTGTTTAGAAAGCAAGGGGAAGGCTTTGCATCAAAAAACACAGGACACATGAGAATGTGAATAGTAAAAAACTCATAACAAAGGAGAATAAACTATTCTTTCTGTGCTTACTGGATTCATTTATTTCTCTGTAATTCAGAACCTATACAAATAAATGGGATAAAAAGCCAACATACACCTCAATATCAGCTGCAATCTGTCAGTTCTTCAACTAAATGTACTGGAACACAAAGGAAAGGGGCAGGATTTACACAACAGGCACACCAAGTCAGCTCTTGTCTCAGCAGAACTACTCTTTATCTCCTACAGCTTCAGTAGGACAAGTCTAGCACTGACAAAATCACTTGCCCAGGTCTAGAAGTATTTCAGCCAGCTCCTTGCTCAGCCCCAGACCGTGACTCAACACTCTAGACTGTGATTCACCATGGGTGAATCCTTTTATAGATGTATTGCTGAAATTCCTGGGTATCCTGCTGTGTGTGGGGTGGATCTTTTACTGCAGAGCACACCTGCCTCCAGCAGCAAGCACAAGGTAGTTTCAGTATGTGGAGAAAAAAAAACAGCTGAGCAAGAAGAACCTAAGTCTATCTCCAGTGCATGGGGCAGGACTTGGACTATGAAGGGCTGTCATTCAGTCTGGTGTTGAACTTCCTGAGCCTGTGCCACAGATGATGCCTATGTACACATGTATGTGCCCACAGCCTGCTTGCAGCCCTGGCAGTGGTATGGCTGCCAGGTGACTGGAAATCCTAGTCAAATGTAGAAAATCTTCAAATTCCTCCTTAAGAAGTTTTCTATGTAGAGGAAGAGAACCACCCACAGAGTAACCAACTCTCTGTGGCCTTATGTCCTTTTTGGGAGTCTTCTCCTGGAGTTAGGTATCTCCTCTCAGATTTCCTAGCACCAAAAAGTGCCAAAGAACTTCCCAGACAGGTTTTCATATGTTCTAGTTCAAACTCACAGGAAGGCAATGGGAAACCCTGGTTCCACATTACTTGAGCACATAAAGCTACTAGATTGATAAAATAATTATTTCTCCCTGACCTCATCTTGGTGACTTAGAAAAGCTCATTTCCTGACTTTACATGATGGAGTGGGGGAATGGAAATGCAATGTTGTTTCAGTGCATCACAGTGACTCTGCTTGTAGCAAAGTTAATTTGAAGAGAAAAAAAAACTTCAGGGAAAGGTTTACCAAAATAATAGCAGCAATTCACATAATAGTAACAATTCAGAGCAAAAGTGAAAGATTGTACCTGTTTCTGTTGCTGGCATTTTGGGGAACATTCACCAATGAGAGAAACTGTGCAGCAGAATCAGCAAACTAACATCACTTCCATTGATCTTATGGGACAAAATTGTTGTCTCAAGCCTTTCTGAGGTATCCAGATGCTCAGGGTACTTTGCAGTACTGTCATCCCACTCTGGGTGGATTTTTGGCCACCAGGGAAAAGCCAGACAAGGCTGCTTAAGACAGTGATTCTGGCTTTATCCTGATGAGCTTGATGACTTGACTTTGGTTAATGGACTAGACTTTCTTATGGCACCATCCCACTCACCTTCCTTCAGAAGCGCTTATAGCTCAGTCACACAGCAGGTAATGGCACGGTGGATATTTATTTGGGATGGCAACTTTCCTGCATGATTCAAGAGATATAAGGAGGTAATTATTCATGGGTTTCTCTGTGTGACAAAACTATTTAGAAAGGACTGTAGCACAATAAATGTGACCAAGGGAGGAGTGGCCTCCTTTACTTCCTCAGCAAAAAGGAGACACTACAAACCAATGTTGTAAGCCTTTGTATTTCTCATTAACCTTAGATTTTCCTTTCTTGCCCTGCAAAAAGCACAATAATGTAAACTGGCAGTATTGTTCCTGCCCTAATACCTCACTACAGCTTATATTTTTTCTTTTGATCCTTTCTCTTGAGCCAGATTTAAGTCTCTGGTAGGCTTCATGCAAACACCTTTGTGAGAAAAGCAGGACAGGAGGAGACAGGCAGGCAAGTTATCAAATAAACTTTCAATTTTATTTACAGTTCAGGAGCCTTGAAAATGACACACACTTATGGTCTGGGATCACTAGCAATTATTGTAAAGGTGAAAGCAGATACTGCAAATTTAACAAGCCTTTTGTATGAACTAATTGCATTAGAATACATTAGTAAGGGTGCACATTGTAGGTTTTATGTTTCATTGGAAAGGTCATCCTAGATTCTGGTTGAATAGTGAAAGAAAGGAAACCATATTAGCAGTGTATCCAGCAAGTGTCTCTAGGATGAATTTTCTTCAGGTCATTTGCATTATTTGATTGTAGCTGAATAGTTCTCCCTCTGCTAAGCAAGTAGGGGAAGACCTACGGTGACAATAGGGGAAGTTCAAAGTCTTTGAGCCTTATTAGAAGGCTCATTTTCTGCACTCATTTTCATGCATTCGTTTCCCAGAACTAGGCTAGCAGCTGTATAATCAGGACAGCAAGTTGACATGCCTCCTGTAAAATACGAACCTTTCAGGGAAATCTGCTGTTAGTGTTCAGGATGTAAGAGGGTTCCTGCTCCTTCAGAGGTGTGACACCCTGTTGTGCCACCACACTAAGTCCCCCTTGATGGTCTCTCTGCAAACTATTTGGGCCAGCTGTCTGAGGAAGGGTTCACTGGGAGGATGTGCCTTAGCTGAGGGTTTCTGAGCAAACCCAGGTTCCCTTCCAGACCCTACTTCAGCTACCTCAGGTGTCTCCAAACACTGCGCGGACAGTCACTACACCAGCTCCATCAGCCCAGGGGGATAACAGTGGCTTTGCAAGCCCGTGGGTGGTGGCAGTATCAAAGAGGCTGCAGAAGGCACAAGGGTGATAACAGCAGAGCCAGCATTCAGGGGAAAGAAAAGGATCAGGGCAGCCAGCAGGATCTTGAAGGAGACGAAGGGGTAGAGGAGCTAACCCATCAGGGTACAAAGTTTTGATTCAAAGGGAAAGTTCCTCTTTCAAGTCAGGCAGAATTTCTAGGTAACATAACTGCAGGCAGAATTTCTAGGTAACATAACTGCCAGTGCTGCCTTATCCCATGGCTGCAGCAAAAGGGGACTAAGTGTCAGCCAGAGAAGGGCAGAGACTGTGTCGGTCAAGATATTTGGGAGATTTATTAATCTGACAGTATAAAATCTTCTGGTTACCCCCTGAATATCTTCCAGGATCTCCAGAAGAATGACTGGTGTCCATTAGTTTTACTGGCCCATGGAATTAAACCAGCCCTCCAAAAAACATCTCCATGTAAAAAGCATTAATTTGAGTTGCATTAGGCTAAGTAGTGCCAGCAATGCTGGAAGAGAAGCTAAAGGGATATTGCCAATGACTCTCATCTTTCTCAGACCCCTCTCTATCATGTAAGTGGCACAGATAACACAGCACCCTCTGGCAAGGTGTAGTGGCATTTACACTATCACCAGCCACCTTTACCCTGAAAGAAGCTAGCTTCTACCCATCTGCCACCCCTAGAAGATGCAAAAGAGAGGAACATATGGTTTTGAGAAAATAAAAGATCTTAGTATCTCAGCTTGGTAAAGCTATTGACTTACTGTCTGACCTCGAGTGAGACACATGCCCTCCATCTGCCCTGCTCAGGCTGGCTGTGAGACAAGCAGAAGTGACTCTAGTGCAGAGTTGCTGAATTTGACTTTAGCTTGTCAAAGCCACAGCAGCTGGTCACCCCTTTGATGCCAGTAAGCTATGTCAAAGCCTACTGCAGCCAACTCATAGTACCTGTGCCTTCTCCTCCCAGAAATTCAAACTGGCTGTGAGGCTCCCGACAGCTTCCCAAACCCATCAACACAAGGATGAGCTGGGGTCCCCTGGGCTCCATTGTACCTCTTGCCCCTAGCTCCATAGCCCAGTTCTCCAGCTGCTGCAGCCTCACAGGCTCATTGAAGCTGCTGGGACCTCATGCTTCAACTTTGTCTATAGCTCCTTTATATAAATGCTTTCACACAACTGCAACCAAGGGCAGGAATCAATCCGCTCCATAATGTACGTCACCTCTGGCAAGGTTAAAACTTCAGTTCAGCAAAGCCCTTGTGCATTTGGTCATGGGTACTCATCCTGTACTTCAGCATTGTGCCCAAGAGCACACCAGGTAGGAGAGGTCTCAGTGTGCAGAGAATGACTAAGCACCATTAGAAACCAGAGGCACCTCAGCCTTCCAGTACTGAGGCAGTAAAATCTTAATATGGGGATAAAAAAACTGTCCATCCTTCACTAAAGCTGCGAATCAGCCCAAATAATATTTTTTACGTAGCCTACAAACATCATACTTCAAATCTTAGTGTCCCATAATTTGCATACTGAATTCCAGTGAGGATATTTGATGGAGTGTATGCCACAGCTCCTGTATGTATGTACTATATCCAAAGGACATGGCAATCTAGCATAACATCAGATAAGTCCTAATAATAGCCATATTTTAAAGTCCATTTTAAATATTTTAAAATATAATCTGAAATAAAAATTAAGTGTGAAACATCCATATTAATAATATTATCATCAGCCATTATTAAAGTCAAAGACTTGAGTTTTCATCACAGTTACAGTCCTGTTAATAGCTTTATTCTGACAAATGCATTGAAGATTTCTATTTTCTTCAGTTAATATTTTGGTCTACTTCGTCATTTCTTTTCATAGGGAACTAAAAGCTGAAAGTGTTAGAGTGGGGGTGAAAACCTCAACATTCCACCAGGTGCCACTAGAACAAATGCCCTGAAGCCATTCCTTGTCCCTTCTTGGTGTGACTGAATCAGGTCCAGGCAAATCCCATCACTCATCCAGCAGGCTCTGGATTCATTTTCTTCTTCTCCATCCTACACAAATACACATATTATTTCACTGTCCTCCAGACCCAAGTGTCCTGATATACTAATAACCTTGAAACTAAGATACATCAAGAACTTTTAAAATATGTTTTAAGTACCTTCCTCCAACTTGACCAGTACCTGCCACCTCCATCACTGATTGCTTTATTTGCTGTACCCCTCTTCAGTCCTGGTGTTTCTTTCCAGTTCAGTAGGAAAGGAAGGGGATAGCGCTCCTGCTACTATTTATATGATGTGCATGAGGAAGGGAGGATTCATACTGGAGGTACGTGGGTTAAATATTAATTATATCAATGTCTTTACACAGCAACAAAGTAAATATAGAATTATTAACAATGTGTTTTGAAAGGTCATGAAAATTCATTAAAACACATCAAATCAATAACAAGAACTTCAAACTACTCTCAGAACCCCCTAAATAGCTACATATAGGAATGATAACCATTGGAAAGAGCTTCATATAAAATCATTTCTCACTTCAGTATCCTCTCATGATCTGATGGAAAGATTTTTCTGCTCCAGAAGAAAATTATTTGTTTGTAATATCAATCTAATACTGTTAGTTACACCGATTCATGTTAGGCTATATACTGGTGACGTTTTCAAAGCCTTAGCATTGCACAGCTGAAGAAAACCTCTCACTGGAGCTTTTGCCCGGGCAAGGCACAGAGTAGGGTCCCCCAAGTGGTGTATATTTTGCCAGATTATGTTTAATCAAGTCACATAATGATTGTTATAGATTAACAAGGAGTTTTTATATTGCTTTAAATTGTCTTGATCGGTTGAAATAGTTTTACCAATACATCAAAATCTTGAGCATGTTTCCTAGAACTATTCTACAATTCTATTTCTCATACTATTCTCATGTTCTTGGGAGTGAAAATTTCAACACAATTTGGCCAAATCAGCTCACACCCTTTTAAAAAGAGTCTTGGTTGAATGTTCCCATTGATACCAATAAGCTTTTTAACAGACCATAAAATCATAGAATCATGGAAATGTTTGGGATGGAAGGGACCTTTAAAGGTCATCTAGACCACGTGTCTCCCACCTAGATTTTTAAGCTGAGTTCAGGTTTTGGGGTTTTTTTATAAATACAGTCATTTTAGATAACACAAACATCTGGAACCCACTTGTACAGGATACTTTCAAAAGCAGCACATGATCATTGTCTCCCTTGTATAAAGGAAAAAGGCGGGGGGGAAGGAGGGGGATGGGTGTGGAATTCCATTTGCAAAACCTCCTTCACTTTCCCACAACTCCCTACACTACCAGTACAGCAACTTGTCTACTCAGGGAGATCTCATAGTCCTCATGCCCCAAAGCGCACATGAACCCCAGGAGTTCTACATGCTTTGCAGACTTTCTGCAAAGGTGAATCACTTTAATCTCAACATTCATAAACTGAAAAAGCAACCCCACGTGTACCTGATGCTTTGATGAATTTAGGGGTTTGGTTTGTATTTAAAAAAAAAAAAATTCTTAAAAAAAAAAAAAGGCATTAAAATCTAGAAGATTAACAAAATAGAAACACTATTTCAGGTGATAGATCATGTAACGCAATCACTAAAGTCTCTCAGACTGTAAAATAGGATTACATATTGTTTCTTCTTTTTTTCCTCTATTGGACACTACAGTATCAACTGCTGTAGTCCTAAATTCGCAAACACCACAATTATCAGATGTATTCAGTTGCAAAAGCTTTTGTCATTTTTGTGGTTGTCTGATGGCATATGGTTCAATCATAAAAAAGGCAAATGACAGGCGGGTGTAAGAAATGAATTTTCTTCTTCTTACTGACATACCAGGAGAAGACCCCCTGCTGCAATATTGAAAATCTTTTATGCAAAAGAGCATGACAACTTACAGTGAACAATCACTATGCAGACTTTTGTTTCGGTATTTTTTTCTCAATTTAGTGAAGGAAAGGCAAAAAAAAGGTGGCCTTACAATCAAGTTACAAAGTTCAAAATTGATTTTAGCATTAAATTATGTTTATATGTTTAAGGATATAGGGATTAAAATGCAATAAAGCTCCATCTAAGTATGAACATGCCCTCTTAAAACAGCTCTGTTTTTCTGATGATCCCAAGGCCATTGCAGTGAATAGTTTTTCACACACAGCTGAATCAAGGTGAGAGGCAGAGAGGGATGCCGAGTCCAGTGGAAAGTGGGCACGGCCATGCCATGTTGTGTCCACTAGAAAAGCAAAGAGGGGGCTGTACGTACATTTTTAATATGCATTTAGTATTTATACTACTATTTCCAAGCACAACCCAAATATAAAACTATATATAGAAAAATCAACCTTCCTTCAGGATTGAAGTAAATTTGACTTTGGAGTAAATAAATTCTCTTTTTCTTTCCACAAAGACAACTTTAACACTTTCTGGCAATAAACAAGGGTCTTAAAGAGAGTGCAGATTTAGTGTTTACCATTTTAAGGTACTGATGTAAAGTGGTCTTCCTGTAAATAAGCATCACTCAGATTATCCGCAGTGCTTTTGAATAAGAACTGGAATGGCATAAAGGCTTATTATTCACCAAAAGGTATATGAAACTTGCCCTTTGGCTCATGTGCAGTGCTCAGCTGTGTGAACCGAAGGTGGCAACTTTGAAATGAGAAGACCTGCCCCTTATCCCTTAAGCAAAGGCTGGTGGTGGGCACCGTGTCAAGGCCTAACCCTAAAAGCATAGAGCTCCTCCAGAAGAGGAGCAGGTGACTGTCACTACACTCAGCTCTGCTCCCTCCTCTCCCAGGTGCAGAGGCTGCTGGCAAGGCTGGCAGACAGGCAGGTGGTGTGGGTGGGAGGGAGCAGCTCTGCCTGGCTAAGAGATGTGTATCCACAGAGACCCCACCACAGCTGTAGCACCACCATCCCCCACGCTTCCCACAGCCACAACTCCCCCACAGGAGCTCCTCAGATATTCCTACTGGACATGGTGTGGCTTCAGCTCCCCAAAGAAGAGATATTTGGAGGCTGTGAAGAAACAGAGTCTCCAACAAGACCTTTAATCATTGTCTGAATGCTCTCAGGAGGAAAGCATTCAACAGAAGAGTGAGAGGGGTCACTCTGAGAATGGCTGAGAGATGGGGAAGGGATTGCTTCCTTTTTCCCCCTATCACACTCCATACCTCAAAACCAGTGATGAATAAGAATATGGGATGGGATTTTTTTTTTCTGTTTTTTTTCAAGTCAACAACTCTTCAGCTAAAGGGAAAATGGCCAAAACCTTCCAGGTAAGCATATAGTGATATGTTTCATGGGCATGGTAGTGCCTTATGCACCCATGCTCCCCCAAGGGCTGGCCTCACAGAACATGGTCTCTCAAGGAGCTTCACAGGCTCCTGTCCTGGTCACACTGCAACTGCAAAGCAGGGAAATATGGTATACAGAGGGTAACAGAGGCTTTACATTCCCAAACTACACTTCCCATCAGGCATTGGCACAGCATTTCCAGCATTCCACTTTCAGATGAATTTTTTTCATTAAAAAAAAAAAAAAACACACCCACAACTTGTTTTCTTTCTTCTTTTTTTTATAAACATCTATTTACATGAGAGATGTTTTCAGGAAAAGCATATATGTTTTGCTTCCAAACATGTGTTAAGAACTCACATTTCTACTGAAAAACAGTCTGAATGGACAATCTCTTTGAATTACTCGCAGAAAATTGAATAAATCCCAGAAGCAAGACATACTATGAAGAAATATTTTGTTCCCTAGGGAAAAAATAAGCCCTTCAATAACCAATGGTTAAAATTCAGTAGAACTGGTCCCAGCAAGTGCAAGTCAGCTATTAATTTCAATGGACTTATGTCAATTTACCCCAGGTGAAGTTCTGGCCCACTGATCTCTGGGAAACAAAATGTCACCTTTACTTTCTAAACACTCTTTCTCAAATCATATTCCCCTTGTAATAATGTGCAGCAAGTGTTTAGCTCAACATGCCTCTTATAGTTTCTGTTTGGGAGATGATTTTTCTTTTTAATTTCTCTGTCAGGCACACTTATTGAAGCGCACACACTTTAGACAGATGCAACCTGCAAAAAAGGTTTGAAAGACAGTGATTTATTTATGAAATTCCTGGTTGAGAGAGTGAAGTAAGCCACAGGAAAATTTCAAAGCTGCTCATTATTGTAAGGCATATATGTAATATATGTAAAACACGGGGAGGGAAAGCATTGAGAATATTTGGGCACAGTGCCTGCACAGGGCAGAATTGTAGTGGGAGAAAAGGAGCAGTGGGTGGGGAAAATGCTCTACTCTGCCTTTAAACTCACTTTCCCACCTAAGTACCAGCAGCATTTATTAGCTGGGCTTTATATCTACATCAAGTTACTGGTGTTGCATGTTTTATACTATGTAGTCACTATAGTGATCAAACCTGAACCTCCACATGGGAGCAGAGCATAAATTCACTGACAGAAAAGTCCCTGCACTGAAGTGTTTGGTCCTAACTAAATTCCTGTCCACACCAAATCCCTTTGCTCCCAGTAAAAGGCATTTTAAATTGCAGATGACTCTCAACAAAACAGGTGCACTGAAGTCCTAGGACTGCTGATGTTCACTTGGGACTTAACTATTTGGCTGCACAAGTTCAACAGCCACCCATGTCAGTGCTCTGGGATGAATGTGCTCTTCCTCCACAAGGCTGCTTGCCCTGGCATTCATTGCAGAATGTGAAAGGACCAGCAGATGCTCTCCAGCAATGCCACTCTGCAACATACATAAAAGGGATTTCTCCCAGTCCACCTCCCACTGTTGAATGACTCTGTAACACAGTCAGATGAAGAGAAGGTGCATCCTAACCTCTAGGAAGTGGGTAACTGGAAGGAAGCAGCAGAGACATCCTCCCTTCCCATGCAACATCATGAATCATCACAGGCTATCTGTACCCACTGGAATAAACTAACAAGAGGACCCTAATGTGGAGAGGAACAGCACCAGTTTCATGAAGGTTGCAGCTAACTGGTGCAACAAAGCATCCTGAATGATGGTGAAGATGCAGGAGAAAGATGCAGGAAAGAGTAGCAAGAGCTGGGGCTGGAGAGGCTCTTCTGGATGGTGTTGTCAGCCAGGAATATATCCAAACATCTTTAAAAGGCACATCCAAATAAAAGAGATTTTTAAAGTATGTATTGGCCCTGTACCTAGCCATGAATGGGTGACCTGCAGGTTTTGCAGGCTTTTCAGCTGAAATGGGATTGAGAAGGAACTGTAGGGGTCAGGTGGTAATGCATGAACTAGCTGGTTCAGAAAGGACAGCCCATGCACAGAGACAGGTCTGTCAGATTGCTGAAGCTGTCAGAGCAGGAGTTGGTACAGTAAGATACAACAGCAATCGGGAAGAGATTGGAGCTGCTTTGTATCTTACCAAGGAGAGGAAAGTTGCATTAAGTGGAGAGTAGGGCTTTGGTAGGGAGATTCAAGGTGTGAGCTAAAGGAGAGAAACATATGAACCAGTCAGAAAGATGATCCTAACAGGGAACTGGGATACATTGCCAAAGGCAGACGTCACCATCACTACACAAAGGGAAAAAGCTATCTTCATTATAAAATTAGGTTCTGCTCTGTCATCTTCTCCATCTTCCTAGCAGATAGTATAGAAAGCAACATCAAACCCCACAGGTACAACATCATACCCCCTCACACAGGACACCAGTTTGAGGATAAAGCAGAGCTGGAAGTGGAAAAATTGAGCCAAAAATGTCCAAGCAAACTGTCTAACACTGGGAGAAGCCCTTGAGTCACCCAACCTTACTCCAGCAGTGAAGAGCAAGGTCCCTTCTGCCCTACAAAGGAAGAACAGTGACTTAGGAAGCTGCCAGTAGCTCCCCACCAATGAAAGAGGTAAGAAAAGGAGTCCTCACCTGCAGTGTAGGAGCTGTTGCTGGCAAGCTTACAGCTAAGGAAATTAAAGTCTCAGACTAGTTAAACAATATTTGTTGTGTCATGTTCCTCCTGCATGGTGGGAAATATAGATAGAGGGCAAGGTGAGGAGATTCTGGGTGTTGAGAGCTGCTATGTGGACATCCACAGGAAAAGCTGACATTAGTCAAGGTGGGAGACAAGAAGAATTTCGGCACTGCCCACAGAGTAAATCTGAAAAGGAAGATATGGGAAACATTGAAGAGAGCCCCAAGGTGGTGGGGCCAGGGGTGGAAAGGAGATAAGGTAAGAGGCATGGTCAGATACCAGATGTAAAAGGATCACAACCCAGTATGATTTTGCCAAGAATAAAGGCTTCTGAGCCATCACTTTGAATCCATATGTCCACCTTCCACTAGTAAAACCATTAGACAGACAAGAATTAAGAGGAGAGAAATCACTCGCCTGCAAACAGCTTGCTGAAGACATGACATTCCCGAAGAAAAATGTACACAAGCATAAGCAGCTTACAAGAGTGAGCTATCTCACCCGGCTCACCCCCCACGAACACTATTAAATCCATGAGAATCAGAACAAGGAAATTGTCAGGGAGAGGCTGCGATTAGCCAGGGTCTCAGCTAGAAAAATAGTTTATGAATTGTCATAAAAATTTAAAGCTCAACCTCACATTAGCTGCTGCAGTGTCTCTGCTCCCACCTACAGTACAATTCGTCTCCCTCTATCGTCATCACTGACTGTGCCAGTACAAAGGGGAAATGTTATGAATGTTTCCCCAAAATTAAATGCTGAAACAGCATATCATTATTTTTTATATTCAAATCTATTATTAATAAGCTATAGACAACAAAAAGATTCTGAACATGAGTGATACATCTCATAATTCTGACCTATTAACAGAAGTACATGAGTCTCCCTGGACCAAAAAAATAGTTGTTAAAAAAGATGAATCACTTACTCAAATCAAAATAACATGACAGTTCCATGAAAGATTTCAAAATAAAAGTTAATAAGTTAATGGATTCATTTTACTGCTCCTAAGATGCAAACAGACAATGCAGAACAGTCAGTCATCTTCTTATTAAATAATATGAAGCAACTATTCCATCATGTTTGTATTAAGCAACAGGCAATAATATGCTCCCTCACAGTGTATTAGAGTGACTGTGCCAGTAAGAGGACAAGGCCAAAGCACATTCTTAATTTTCTTTGTAGTCAATGAACACCTACTAAAAAGTTCAGCATATACCTAACTATTACCCTGAACTCAGGGGCAGAAGCATTGCCCCAGCTGAGGGACACCGATTTAAGCCATCAAACCTTTCTGCTTTGCAATTGCTCCTAATCCTCAAGGTTTGGCTGAGACTCGTCTCACCAGCCGACCTGTCATGCACGATGTGACAGAATGCTGGGGGCCCCTCACATCCCCTCTCCTAAACACCTCTCCCAGGAGTGAGTGTATTTCCCTCCAAGAATACCTAATAGCTGCTCAGGGAGAGGCTTGAACTGGGCTTCTGGCTTTTCAGTGGCAAAAGTGAGGGGCCAGCAACACCACACTCAAATTGTGCTAAAGGAAAACGTTTCTGAAAACTTTGATTAAAAAAAAAAAAAAGGATGGTTTTTCCAGTGTGAGAGAAGTAAAAATAAAATGACATTTCCCTGATATAAATACAATTCTTCTGGCTTTTTTTAAGTGCTGTAGCCCAGAAATATTCCAGAGGAACCCACAGGGGTTATTTTAATAAGAACAAGAGGTAACAAAAAATCTTCCAGCTGAAAGTGGGCTGCTTTGTACAGGCATAAGGGATTTTATTGCCTACTCAGAATAGATAGATGTGGAGGTTTAAATGTAGGATATTGGGTGGTGAAAGGATAGGAAACAAACAACTTGTGGCTCCTGCCATTTAAGCATGAAAGGGGCATGTGAAGAGGCATTGATTTCAGCCAGGCTAGGCTGAAGGGTAAGGACTATTCACACAAGTAACACTTTGGAGAATTGGTCTTGTAAACTGCAGCCACTTAAACAGAAGTCTGGGACACCTTTTTC
The DNA here is from genome assembly GCA_024605025.1 of Megaceryle maxima. Classification (NCBI taxonomy): domain Eukaryota; kingdom Metazoa; phylum Chordata; class Aves; order Coraciiformes; family Cerylidae; genus Megaceryle; species Megaceryle maxima. The sequence goes on from JANHGN010026050.1 coordinate 51,614, forward strand.
AAGAGTACCTAAATCTGGTTTTCTAAAGGACCTTCCCCTCTTAAGTCACTTAGGATATAACTACATTTTCCAGCAGAACCTTGGTTAATAGAGGGACTTTGCCTGGGCTGACAGGGGGAGGGATGAGGGAGACTGTCTGCTAATGGGGCTGTGGCCAAAACAGGACCTCTGAAGGCTGCTAGTGCAGAGCTGGCTGTACCAGTGTAGGTGTCGTGCCTGTGCCTGCTCACTATCCTACATTTTTCATTCCCTCAGGCACTTTCAAGACTGTTACCTTAAGCCTGCAGCAGGCTTTCAGCAGAGGTCTCTTAGGCTTTAAGCAGTTTCTAACTGTATTTATGTGCTTCATCCCTTGAGTAGGATAAACAGGTTAGCAATTAACACTAGCTTCCTGACCTCTAGCTGGATAACCAGATCTCTAATTATATTTTCAGTGGCAGTGAATCTCAAGAGTTGTGTGACACTATCTGAAAGTTTCCACTCCTGTGTAGCTTCTGCAGCTCTATGTGGAAATTGGAAGCTGACAAAGTATTGGTAAAACAGACTTTCTCCTCCCTGGTACTTCTGCCTCCTCAGCACTTCCAATCTTTCCACTCTTCTTGTTTGGAAAACACTTACCCTGACAGGTGATTTCTGGTATGCCAGCCAGCTTACATGGCTCACATTGAGAAGCAAATGATTCTGAGAAGCATTTTATTCAAAAATCCCTATTATTTAATAGGATCCTTGTGGTAGAGAATATTCACAGGAGTCAGGAAGCTGAAGACAATGATAAGCCCCATGTCCTTTATAGGCAGTTTTCACTGGTTTCTTGAGAGAGTGCTGTCTTGGGAGGGAGGGTGGCTTTATTTCTTTATACTGCTACAGAATTATTATTTATGAAAAATTAAAAAAAAAAAATTAATGTACCACTTACTGTATGAGCATAACTGACCTTCAAAAAGGTGATATAGTTGGAGGGACAACTCTGGAACTGGCACAGCACATCTCAAAAACAGAGTATCTGTATGGCCTAATGCCAGAAGTTAACAGTGACAAAGCAGAGCAATTTGGAAAATCAGCTTGCTGTCATCCTGTATGCATGTAACTCTTGAAATAAAACAGTGATCTAATATAAAGGAAGTACATGGATTTACTCTGACAGCAATGCCAAACATACACTCTAAGCAAGTGCCACACATACTCTATAAAGGGGTCAAAATACACAACAAATTAGCTATGTTCATATCTTCAGAATAAGTGGTCTTTGCACTGGTTTTTCTATGTGGCTTCCCACTATCTGCACAGAAAATGCATGCCTGCATCTGATCCCACTTCTTACTTCATTACCCTATGAATTATCCATTCTGAAGACAGATATAGAAGAACTGTTCCAAGATCTGCATCAAACCAGGAGAAAAAATAAACTACTGCTTACTTACATAGCACATGATACTTTATTGTAATAGAACCTGGTTTGAATTCAGACCACAAACACTTCCACACTTCAGGCTTCTGTGTTGCAAACAGGTTAGTTTGGAGAGCTGCACAGAATGTCCCTGACATCAGGGCAAATGGGCATTTGGGCACTGTTAGATTCCTTCTCAAGAAGGCAGAAACCAAAGTGAGATGTGCACACCATGAGAGAATAACCTATAAAAGTAAAGGCCGAGAGAAGAAATTATGGTTCACATGTCAGCTGGAAAGTTAATTATGCAGGTCTTAGAGGACCATGGAAAAGTCATTTTAGAAGTCTGATTTTGTTTCTCTCAATGGAAAAGAATCAGTGGCAGAGGTGAGCTGATTAGTTCCTACTTGGATCTTTGCCTTCTCAGTGACTTCATTGCTTCTCACACCTTATCACCAGTTCTGTGCAGCAGGGTCCAGTGGATTAGACACCCGGCACCAGTCAAATTCTTACTTTGCCTGTTCTACCATTACCACTCCTACTCCAAAACAATTTTAACAAAAAGAAAAAATGCTATATTCATTGTGAAAAACTTACAGGCAGCCCCCAGGACATTTCAAATGACCCATTATCAGCTCCAGGTAAGGTGTGCCTTTGTATCTCTGGCCATTTTACTTTCTGGGTTACCTCTCTACAGAAGGAGGCGACATGCAAGGGAGACTGTGAAACACAGCAGCATTTAATGGAAAAAGCAAAAGCAAATGTGTACCCAAGGCTATAAAGAAGGAGGATACCACAAAAGAGATGTATTATCCCACCTATGCAGTCATGGCATTTTTTTGTCCCCACTAATTCCTTCTTGACCTGTCTCGTTGACATCATGTTACCATTTGTCCTTCAGACATGAAGGACCACTGCGTATGGTACTCAGGTTCTCCGTGTGGGATGATGTAGACCAGGCTCCAAACTCCAAGGGTAGCATTTTCCAAAGCAGCCAAGCATAACAACAGAATGGGGCCACAGAGGTTCACATCAAGAAAAGTATGAAGAGTATGAAGAGTATAGAGATACCTCATCCAACTCCTAGCTTTATAAGAAGGAGGGCGAAGTAGTGGAAAGAACAAAAGGAAAAGACAGGACAAAAGCCCAAATGAAGAAGGCCAGGACAGAACTATAGCTGAAAGAAAGAAACTCATAACAAGGTTAGCCACACAGGGAGTTGGGAGAAAAGGTACCCAGTGACCAATAGCTGCTGGAAACACACATTTCCTCTATTTGTACAGAAAAAAAAACAGTGTGACTGTGGCGTGGAAAACAGGTGATACACATTCAAAGGAAAGCAATGTGTAGGCAAAGAGGAAACAAGACCAGATCAACTGAAATTTTATTTGGTCTTATTTTTAAAGCAGTGGGAAAAAAAAAATCATGGAAAAAAAAGTGAGAGGGACTTAAAAAGGACCTTAAGCATCCAGGTAAATTGTGTGAAGGCTATACCTAGAAGTCACTGAATATTACACAACTTAGCAGGGGTTAAATTATGCTGGATGAAGCCAGGCTTGGCAGAAGGACAAAAGCACCTATGAACTCCATTCCTGTGAGGAGCATCCAGCGGGTACAGTGTCTGCTTAGCTCACATGGCACAGCTGGAGCCATGCAGCTGCCCAGCTGTCTTCCATGTAGACAGAGACAGACACATGAGGAACAAGAACACAGGAACAAATTTGTTGCAGCACACAGATTCAGGTCACAAACTATTCAGAGTGCTCTAAATAAAGGTTTAAAAAGGAAAAAAAAAACAAAAAAAAAACCAAAAAAAAGTACTATACTGTATAATTTATACCTCAGAGAACAAAAAGATGGGGATGATTTTGTTCTTCAGATGCCTGAAAGACTCCAAATCAATCAAGAACAAGTAAGTAGGCAGGCTATTCCAAGCTGAGCTTGAAAGGTAATGTAGAAAAGAGATGTTTCATGACTGAGTCTACCCAACAAGTATGTTCTCATCCTTTCTAACCTGCTCCTAGGCTAAAAAGGAGCATACATCCTTCCTGCTTCTGGAAGTTCTGTCCTGTTTTTGTGCTTGGTAGAGGTTAGAAAGGCTGATTTCTGCAACTACACAACCAATTGTAAATACCTTTTTCTTCTGTAAAGAAAAGGCAGAGGATCCAGTGTTTGCCCTTGAATAGCAAGCAGTAATAGTACATGCTCTCCAAGAAACTTCATCATTTCTCTGTCCCTAGAATGGAAGATAATTGCTGCATGAGAGGGTTGGATTTTTAATGGCAAGTGATATACATATGCCAATATTCAGATAGTCTAAAAATTAGTACTAACTTCTTGGTCAGCTTTAGAGATTTTTCTTTCCCCTTTCCAGTTTGCATGTTAGTTTTCGCAATCCCATTAAAAAATCTCCAAGAAAACTAAAAGTGATCTACACTATACTAACGAAAAATGGCGGTCATACATTGACATGTCCAAAGATGCCATCACAGATAATCACACTTTTAATGTATAATAAAACAATACTTCACATGTTTGTGGAATGGTCTAAAACTAATCTATTCCTGGTGCTTTTTAGTTTGGTTTAGTTTGCTCGAGAAATGATGACTTAATAACAGCCCTCCTCACAGAAAGTGTGTAAGTCTGAATTAGAAGTGTGAAACTGAATTTATGAAATAACCTTGGCAGTAAATAATAGCACACCTCAAACTGGGATTCATCACACACCTGTGTAGTAGGGAATGGAGGACAGCTTCATCACACTTAGAGTATCAATCACTCCTAGGATGCAAATTCCATGAGATACAGAAAGATTACTTTACATAACCAGCAGAAAGTAGTTGAATCAATGTAATAAAATCTTCAGCACAGCATTGTACAGGCTATGAGTGTCCTTAAGAACACACTATTTTTATCATTTTACATATGAACAGAAGTATGGTATGTAGACAGATGTACTATCTTGTAGCTGTGGACATGCTAGGCTTCATTCAAAGATATATTCAGAGGTTTCAGGAATGAGTGTTGACTCTGCTGAAGGAGAGAAGTCTCTCCTTCCTTCAAATTAGCAGCAAAAATCTCATAGTCTTCACTAAGGATGGGTCTTCCACTCTGTGTATATTTTCAGTGCTCTGACTCTTTCTGACAACCTCTGTCATTCCTGCGCAGTGCCCAAAGGAGGCTCAGCCAGCAGGACACACGGACAGAGCCATGTGTGTCTACCATCTTGCCTGGGACTGCTTCTTTGGAAGTGTCCCCCAGGGATGGGGATGACGTCATGGACTGCAACTCCCTGCAGACCTGCCCCTGTCCCTGCATAGGCACCCAAAGGAAACCTCTGCATTCCCAAGCAGCCCAGAATCCAGCAGTTAAGATCTTCTGAAAATCCAGCCCCTGGGTGAGGAATATATGTAAAAGTCAAATTCTTTTAAAACATCTGTCCAAGCTGTTGGCCAAAGTCTTCTGAACCTCTGTCCTCAGTGGCCATGCTGGGTGTTGGGCAGGGGGATCCGGCACAGCACTGTCAGCCCAGACACCCACCACTCAGTGCAGTCTGTGTGGAAGGCAGAAAGGTAACCAGGCATTTTGCTGTGGAAGGCAAACACCACAGACAGGAGAATGTCTTATTTCTTTATTTCTTCTACATAATATAATACTTAGGTTCCATTTACTATGTGTACAGTCTACTATTTACAATGTTATGTGGTAAAACTGTGTATCACAGTAAACCCCTGTATCATGTATATTGCAAGTGATTTCTGACACCAGGATATCTTAGGAAAAAAAAAGATGCATATAAAATGTGTAGGGGGGAAAATGAAGATCACTTTTTCATTCTCATGGTTTTTACTGTCATCAAAGAAGTATAAACACATATACATAAAAACATAAATCTTAAAGCTCATTTTATATGCTTTTTATATATTAAACAGAACTGTTTACCTTCAGTTTCTTATTTTATTCCTTTTGAAAAGCGATTAATATAAAAAAGTTCTAAAATGAGGCATTTCACTGCCACTTCTTTTCCATTGCACTATTTATTACTGCTTTGAGACTGCAGAAAAGAAAAAGGATGTAAATGGCACTTTATTCCATAAGTCTTTGGGTCAAATTCAGCTGTCTACCATGCGATCAGGTTGTTTGGTTTTTTTCTTTTGGCAAGGGCTAGATATAACCCATCTCAATATTAGATTTTGCAATATATTCCTTGTTATCTAAGCCCATCTACACCTGTCAGCATACAGCTTTCGATTTTTCTTTCCTTGTAATTTCTTTCTCTTTTTTTTTTTTTTCCTTTTTATTTTTGGAGGGGAGGTTGGCTTTTTTTTTAGATTCACACATACAATCCTCCATCCTAACTGATGTTTGAATCATCAGGGTAAAGGCTAATAAACTTGTTTTACATGCATAAGCATTTTAAGTGAATGTTTTTTATTCTATAGGGGCATCTTTTTACTAAATGAAAAAAACATTGGAAGCAGTTAAAATGCTATGTTTAACACTGACTTACTATTTAGCCTTTTATAACTTCAAATCCTAAACAGCATGATAAAGAATTACTGAAGAGGCACAAGAGCTCTTCCAACATGAAAGCAATCAGAGTCAGGCAGTAGTCCTTGCAAAGCCTGCAAGGAAGCATGGGGCCAGAGAGTGGGAGACATCTGGGTCCTGACATCACATCCAGAACTAACTGAAGTCACTGCCATCCACGGTGTAACACAACTGGAAGTCTCAAGTCAGAAAGAGAGAGAGAAAGAGAGAAGAGAGAAAGAGAGAAGAGAGAAAGAGAGAAAGAGAGAAAGAGAGAAAGAGAGAAAGAGAGAAAGAGAGAAAGAGAGAAAGAGAGAAAGAG